>VDFB02271196.1:0-118563 GCA_007258455.2 Sequoia sempervirens | reverse complement strand
TTGAATTTTGATCGCGACAATTTTATTCTTTGAACCAACACAACAAGTACATTGCTTCAAAGAGGGGCAAAATGTAGACACGTGAAATTAGCATTATGCACTTAGTTCATATTCATCCGCTCATTAAATTAATCAAGCTCATCAAATCCATTCACCAAGTAAATCAGGTCTATTTAATTCGTTCCTAAGGTTATTTAAATTAAATAAATCAACTTTGTTTAATTTAAGTCTCACATCAACCTTTTAATTAAATAAACCAAACTTTTTTTATTTGAAATCCAAATGCATATTCCATCCCTTTTTGATTTAAATAAATCAAAATATCTAAGTCAAATGGGTCAAAACTCTAATCATCATTTAAGATAACCTAAATCCAAATTAACTAATCTAACTTCCTTATCACATCCTCTAGCTTTTTTTTGCACCAATAAATCATTTTAATTCATTTATATCATTTTCTTTCAACTTGCATAAAATGGAATATTATAAGTTTGAATATGAAGAAAGAGTTGACTTGTCCTAACATTGTAATAAATTCTCTCTTTCATGTCCCTCAAACGTTTAATTCACAATTTCAAATTTGAATCTCCCCCTCTTTGGCCAAAACTTGCACATTCCTCAACCTATCATAATGTGACAAGTGGCTTCATCCCATTGGCCAAATCATTATCCCACATTGCTCTATTTTGAGCTCTCTTCCAACTTGAAAATCTATAAATGAAAGGCCTCATTCTTCATCAACTCATCTACACTCTCATACAAAGTTACTCTCTTAAATTGAGAACTAATTTTGCTCATCACCATTGCATTGCATCATTTGAGTTTTAGCAAGGATTGGGAAAGGGTCATTGGCACATTTGACACCAATCCAATATGGAATAGGTACGTTTTATGCTTTTTCAATGTCTTTTTGATCCCTTTTGTTATTTGTTGCATTTTGAAACATAAGATGTTATTTCATAGGAGCATTGGATAAATTTGCATGTAACTAACCCATGTTTGAGGTTTTAGAGTTTTGCAGATTTTGATAGGTGCTTCACTATATATACGTGAAATATAACTTAAAGTATAAGAATGTAAATTTCCATATGTAATTGTCAACTTATACTTTTATGTATATAGTTTCATTGATAGAGGAGAAAGAGAAAGAGAAAGAAAAAAAGAGAGAAATTTTTTCAATTTCTATATCTCTCTTTTCCCTCCCTATACCTACCTCTCTCTCTATTAGATAGGGAAGGAGAGAGGGGAAGGGAGAGAGAGGAGATAGAGAGAAGTATAAAAAGGAGAGAAATATGGAGGGAGGGAGAGAGGGAGAGAAGGATAGATGAAGAGATAGATGGAAGTAGAGAGATAAGGAGAGAGATATAGAGAGAGAGGAAGGTGGGGATATTGAGAGAGAGTGAATGAGGGATGGAGAGGTAGAGATGGAGAGAGAATGATTGAGGGCAAGGTAGAGATGGATAGAGAGATAGAGATAAGTAAATAGGGAAGGAGAGAGGGGGAGGAGGGAGAGTAGGGAGGGAGAGGGAGAGAATTAGGGAGGGATAGATGGTGGATAATATGGAGGGAGTAAGAGGGAAGGAGAGAGAGAGAGAGAGAGAGAGAGAGAGAGAGAGAGAGAGAGAGAGAGAGAGAGAGAGAGAGAGTGTTTAGGGAAGAAGAGAGAGGGGTGATGAGAGAGGGAGAAGTAGGGAAGGAGAGAGAGGGGAGAGGAGGGAGGGAGAATTAGGGAAGGAGAGATGGGAGAGGAGGGAGGGAGAAGTAGGGAAGGAGAGAGAGGTGAGATTGACAAAAGTGAGAGGGAAGGAGAGAGAGGGGAAGGAGAGGGAGTAGGGAGGGAGGGAGAGAGATGGAGAGAGAGGGATAGAAAGAAGGTAAGAGGAAGGGAGGGAGAGAGAAAGATAAAGAGAGAAGGATGGATAGGTAGAGAGGTAGTTCTTGAGCTCAATGGAGAGAGTCAAATAAAGGGATGGAGATAATAAGAGAGAGAGGTCTAGAGAATAAGAGAAATAATAAATGAGATAAAGAGAGAAAGATGATACAACTTGTTGATTACTAAAATTTGATAGTCTAAAAAATATAAGATCTTTGAAAAATTATAATTTGTATTATAAATCCTAGAGATCCAAAAACCACTCTAAAACATCCTAAAACTATATACATTAAGTATAACTTAAAGTATACGAAAGTAAATTTCAATATGTAAATGTTAACTTATACTTTCATGTATATAGTTTCACTAAGGAAGAAAAAGAAAAAAGAGACATAATTTTTTCAATATTTCCATCTCTCCCTCCCTCCATTTATCTACCTCTCTCTCTAGTAGATAGAGAAGGAGAGAGAGAGGGGGGAGGGAGAGAGGTGAGGGAGGGATGGAGGGATGAAGGGGGAGATAGAGATAGAGAGAGAGGTAGTTCTTGAGAGCTCAAGGGATAGAGAGTTAGATAGAGTGATGGAGATAGTGATAGATAGACCTGTCTAGATCATAAGGGATAAACAATAAGTGAGATAGAGAGAAAGATGATAAAACTTGTTGATTATTGAAATTTAACTATCTAAAAAAATATAAGATGAAAAATTGTTATTTGAATCATAACTCCTAGAGATCCAAAACCACTCTAAAGCATCCTAAAACCATATACATGAAATATAACTTAAAGTATAAGAAGGTAAATTTCCATATGTAATTTTCAACTTATACTTTCATGTATACAGTTTCACTGATATAGAAAGAGAAAGATAAAGAGTGAAATAAAAGATAAAAAAATTCAATCTCTCTAGATCTCTCCTCTCCCTCTCTCTATTAGATAAGGAAGGAGAAAGAGGGGGGAGGGAGAGAGAGGTGAGATAGAAAAAAAATAGAGAGGGAAGGAGAGAGAGGGAGGGATAAGTAGGGAGGGAGAGAGAGGTGAGATAGATATAAGTAGAGAGAGGAGAGATAGAGAGGGTAAGAGGGAGGGAGAGAGAGAGATAGGGAGAGAGGGAGACAAAGAAAGAGAGATAGAGCAGAGAGGGAGATAAAAAGAGATAAAGAGAAGGATGTATAGGTAGAGAGGTAGTTCTTGAGGTCAAGGGAGAGAGAGTTAGATAAAGCGATGGAGATAGTGAGAGAGATAGGTATATATCATAAGAGATAAATAATAATTGAGATAGAGAGAGAGAGAGAGAAAGATAATACAACTTGTTGATTACTAACATTTGATAGTATGAAAAATATAAGATCTTCAAAAAACTAGAGAGAGGAGAGAGAGGTAGAAATAGAGAGAAGTAGAGAGTGAGGGAGGAAGGTGGTGAGATTGAGAGAGGGAAGGAGGGAGGGAGAGGTAGAGATGGAGAGATAGAGAGAGATAGAGAGAAATATATAGGGAAAGAGAGAGGGGAGAGGAGGGAGGTAGGGAATAGGGAGGGAAGGAGGGAGGGAGAGAGGTAGAGAGAAGTGAGATAGAGAGAATTAGAGAGAGAATGAGAGAGAGGGAGGAGGGAGAGAGGAAGAGAGAGGGAAAGAAAAATAGAGAGATAAAGAGAGAATGTTGGAAAGGTATAGAGAATAAAAGACAAATAATAAGTGAGATAGAGAGAGAAATATGATGCAACTTGTTGATTTTTGAAATTTGACATGTTGATTATTGAAATTTGACTATCTAAAAAAATATAAGATCTTTGAAAACCTAGAATTTGCATTATAAATCTTAGAGATCCAAAACCACTTTGAAACATCCTAAAACTATATACATGAAATATAACTTAAAATATAAGAAAGAAAAATTTTCATATGTAAATGTCAACCTATACTTTCATGTATAAAGTTTCACTAATAGAGAAGAAGAAAGAGAAAGAGAGAAAAAAAGAGATTTTTTTTCAATGAAAAACATAACACGAGCACATTATAACACACTCACATTTTGTGAAAGTGTTCACATAATGTAAGAATGCTATAATGTGCTCACATTATGTGCAAAAAAATCATAATGCAAGTGTGTTTCTTTATAGTGCACTAACATTTTTACCTTTTTTATACAAAAAAGTTGAGTGGCCACTTTTTGGTCCCCCCATATTTTTTCACTTACCCATTTCTTAAGTCCTTGCTCCCATTTCATATCCAGCATCACTTTTCCACACCATATTATCACTAAGGAAATGATCAAGTTAAAACATCTAACGAAACTATTGTAAAATTCCTAAAAGAGAAAGTTAATGAAGTTGGTTGTGACTGGCATCTCCAACTTAATCCAGACTTATGGGCTCATTGTAATATTATTTGAATGCCTACTAGTGCTACATCATATTTCCTTGTTTATGGCACTAAGGTAATATTGTCTATAGTGGTCAAACTACCTTCTTTGAGGGTGTCACATTGCAACATCTTGTCAAAAATGAAGAGTATAGAGTATCTTAATTACATAGTCTAGAATTTTTGGATGAAAGATGTTTCAATGTACTAAATTGGTTACAAGCCTACCAAAATCATCTTCATTATAGCTATAACAAAAAGATTAGGAACCAGAATTTTCAATTAGGTGATCTAGTCCTCAAGGAAAATAAGAAGAATCAATTAGATCAAGACAAGGGAAAATTTGAACCAAATTGGTTGGGATCATTTTTAGTGACAACAAGCTATGGCTCAGGATCCTATCAACTAGTTGTAGACATGTAAAAATGACCTAACACATATTACACATCCTGAATGGAATTTTTTCCATTATCGACACCATTATCATTAATATAATTGTATTTCACATCATCTACATCATTAAACCCTATTTTCCTCTATTAATTGAATAATCTTAAATTATTTAATTAATTCACTATTTCATTATTAATCTAACTTTATTCCTCTTGATTAATTAAATAAACACAAATTATTTAATTGTTGCTAATATACCCTATTCTTCCAAATCAATTAAATTGTTATCATTTAATAATTTAAGTAAATCACTTTCCCCTCTCTAAACCTAAATAATTAAATTAATTATTCGACATCATTCAATATAGTCAACAAACAAATACAACTTTATTTGTTAAAGTCAAACATGACTTGCATGTTCACCTTAAATATTAATTATTATTCAATTAATTAATTATCCTCACCCTTTTGTGGTTGAGAAAAACCACGAACACTTATTTCTCACTCTAATTGATTGACTAGCTCAACTATTCTTCAATCCCACTAACCACTCAACCTCATTCTTCAATCCCACAGATTATGTAATTTAAATCCTCTAATTATGCAATTAAAATCCTTATTTGGATCAATCATAGAAGCTAACTCACCAATCTATTTCCTCTCAATGCTTCTCAACCATTGATCATGATCTTTTTCAACTGAATCTCAATCATTCATTTTGAAATAGGAAATCTATAAAATAATCCTCTACCTTCTCACAAATCATCTATAATTTACATAGCGAACCTGAACAACTAATTCTTGAGCACATTGATATAATTATTGTCCTCTTATTCTAGTTCACCATTAACACACATTGAATCTTTTGCAATGCATAATGGAGGCTTTGTATTGATTCAAACACAATTCAACATCAAATACAAATACAACTTCGACATGGTATGGTAAGATTTGTTTGTTTTGGATTCATTTAATTTTCTTAATTGCTTATTTGGTTGAATTCATGGCTTTTATTTCACATTTCATGAGTATGGGTTTTAAAATTTAATCTTATTTTGAATTGATTTAGTTTGATTCATTGTTGTTTTCCTTATGCTATTTTCCCCCTTACATTAGTTGGCATGCCCTATGGGACCTAGGTCATTAACGCTAATTTTTTCATGAGTTTATTTGAGTAGTTACAGGCTCCAAAATACTGATGTTCTTTTTTGAAATTCTATTGATAATTTTCACATGAAAGTTCTAGGATTTTTACGTGGTTTTCACATTTTTATTGCGTCTGTCCGCTATTGTACTAAACAAGTGCGCTATTGATTTCTTAATCACTATTATCTGTTTCATGGTTGTAGGTTTCTAACAAAATGGATTTTGATAGGACCGCTATTGTCTAAAACAGGTTCGTAGTTGTACTATTTAGGACCGCTATTTCCTAACGTAGCCGCTATTGTTCTAGAGAAACAATCTGCTATTATACCAAGCAAAACCATTATTGTTGTATTTTTCATTTTGTTTCAATCTGCAAATATTTTCTTTTTTATTATTATTTTCCTAACCCTAATGTGTGACTGTTTTTTGTGTTTGGGAAGTTCCTAACAATTTTGGTGCAACCCTTGTAGGAGTATGGCACATATTTTCATGAGAAAAACTAACAGCTTGATTGCAAGGATGGAAAATGGTCCAAGGCCATTTCAGTTTTAAAGCTTTCTTAGCTAAGACACATTTCCATTGGTGCTCTTAAAGATGAACCCACAATTCTCATATTTCCATTGGTGTTTAAAATTGAACCTACAACTTTCACATTTGAATTGGTGCTTAAAATTGAACAAGGATAATTTCATATTTCTCTTTAGTGCTTAAAATTGAACAAGGAAAATCTCATATTTTTGTTTGGTGCTTAAAAATGAACAAAATGAAATCTCAAATTTTATTTCAGTGCTCCTAAAATCAAATATTTTCATTTTGATGTTGTTAAAGAAAACGTAGTTTCATTTGTTGACTATTTAAAATGAACATCACAGTTAGAAATATTTTATATGGTGTTATAAAATTGAACAAATCATTTTTGATTTGCACATTGATATATCTTGCTTGAAGTTGAAAATGCTTTGAATTTGGTGTACATGAAAATTGAATTCATATCTTTACAAACTTGAAATTTTGGGCTTAAAAAGAAACTACTATGACTTGTATACGGTGTTCATCGTGCTTGGAAAACCAAGCATGTATCCTCTCCCCTCTTGTCTTTTGACAATCTTGGGTGATGAAAAGCACTTTGTCTTTCACAATTATTTATTTTTAGCATCACCTTTAGATTGGACTTGCCTAAGAGACACATCCCAAAAGGAGAACTCGAAGGTGACTCATAGTCGAATTTCCCTCAAGTCGCTATATAAATGATTTTGACGAAAGCCACGATTTAACTGGTATTAGCTTCAGTTGTTTGGTGTCATTCAGAATGGGGAGGTACCTTTGTGAATAAGTTCCCCTACCAGGAGTGATTAAAGTCTTAAGTGGCTTACTGTGTGCTCACCGGGTATCAGTCCATTGAGCAGTGACTAAGAGCTTTAAAGTAGTGTTACCCACCTTTACATGAGATATTCTACTTGGAAACACAATTTAGTGCAAGAGATGTGCTCCGTACTCTAAAGATCTTTACTCACCATATTAACTCCCTTGAGTAGAGACAAAAGTCCTCTACTTGTATAAGCTACTAGCATCTTTTTAGGGAGAGGGTGATTTAGGTTATCTTCCACTCCAGGAGGCCCCTATCTTTCCACTCTTGAAAGATTTAAGTGTATACATCCCTTTGGGTTTCCCTATCCTTACTTTGAAGGAGATTCCAAGTTGTGGACCTAAAAGTGTTGCCATTGGCCAATTTGACCTTAGGGATAATATTGTTTGATATTGTTTGATGTTGTTACTAGTTTAAACATGGGCTGATTTTGGCCCCTTATCATCAAAACATTATGGTCAGTTTTATACATTTTGATTGATGTGTTTTATCACTTTCCAAATCTCAAACAAATATTCTCAAAACAATCAGATCCACCAAAAAATCTCAAAATCACAAACTTGTCCAAACTGCTATTAAATGAAAAAACTAGAAAATTTGGAAACAAGGCCACTATTGACATTTTTCCACTTTTGTCTTGAACATTGCTACTTTTGTCCCAAGTTTTGGTCATTTTTGTCTTAATTTTTGACCACTACTAACCTAAATATTATCGCTTTTTATTAAACTACTGCTATTGTCTTCACTGTTTCACTAGTCAGGAAAATTGAAACAAAGATCGCTTTTGATAAACTTGTCACAGTTGTCCTGGAAAAATAAATTGCTACTATCATAAATAGGGTCATTTCTATCAAAATTACTGCTATTTTTTTCTCTACATTACCAGTAAAAACTTGAAATAGAGACCGCTATTTCTCAAGGTTTGATCATTGTTGTCCTAACTTCCAACCGCTACTAGTCCAATGATTGTCACTATTGTCTTGTTTTCTAGTGCAAATCAGAAACTGATCCAAACTAGTTAATCATCCATCTTTTAAAAATAAAAAAAATAGTCAGACCTACAAAAAATTCATATCTACATCTTTCAATACCCATTTGCAAATCAAAACAATCATCCTAGTTTTAGGATACAAAGCAAACACAACTTGGATTATTCCCTTGCTCTCAATTTCTAAGATATTAACATTTGCTTGCAACCTCAAGGCTAGTTTAAGTAGATCATCAACGTATCCTCTAGAAAAAAAGAGTAAACTATCGGTCCAAGTTTTGTACACTTTGAGTCCCAATATTAGCATCATCTCAAAAAATCCACCAAACATCACTCATACTTTAGGGCCTTCAGTATTGAGAAATCCATAGCAAACCATCAACACCTTTGTTCAAAAGGTTTATTTTACATCATCTCCATTCACCATATTTTTTAAATAAAAAAACCAAAAAAAAAAACCATTTCATTTCATAATTAGTGATCACAAAACTCCCAAAGGTCTTGAACTTGTTTATGACAACCACGAGATCCCAACATAAGAAAAAGATGGAAGCCAACAAGAGTAGTTCAAGTGCACCTATGACAAACACCACTAACGAGTACCCTCAATCATGGGGTTACAATCCAATTGACCTTACAACTCCTCAAAGAGAACCCACATTTAAAGCAACACAAAGCCAACACCTAGTAATGAGGAAGTAATCCTTAGGCCCCCAAAACATGATTGATAGTCAAAAGAAACCTCAAAATCCCAAGGACATGATCATAGAAGAATACAATAGTGATGAGGAACTTACCGACGAAAAAATATTAAAGTACTCCCAATATCCTAAAATGCAAAAGCTTATGGAAAAAATGTTTGGGAAGAATGCAAACTCATATTTCCTTACATTAGCACAAAGTGCTACAAAAATATGCATTGAATTCAATGTGGACATTCTAAAAGATCCCAATCTCATTCCACTAGGAGATCAAACAGTGGTCAGAAAAGAACCAAAAACAACAATGAATCCCAACACACCACCCTTGTTTTCAAAAAACAATGATCAATGAAAAACTCAACCTATGGATAATCCATTGTTTAGGTAACCATCCCAAATAGAGAAAGTAGTGGTAGCATAGCAATATCAAAGAAATACAACCCAAAGCATGCCACAACACAACACTATGTAAAACATAGGAAGCCTTCTAATGGATCAACAAGGTAGAAGCCCATCACAAGGGCAATACATGCCACACCATACATCTTATATTGACCCTTCCAACAATGTATAATATCAAGGGAAATCCCAAAAAATTCAGCAATTCAAAGAATACCCTAAATGAACTATCAAGGTACCCTTCAAAAAAATCCCCTACAACAACAAGGTGTACCATCAATGAACTACCAAGGTACCCTTCAACAACATTCACAACAACAAGTTGTACCATCAACACAATACCAAGGTACCCTTCAACAACATTCACAACGACATGGTGTACCATCAATGCAATACCAAGGTACCTTTCAACAACATTCACAACAACAAGGTGTACCATCAACACAATAGCAAGGTATTCTTCAACAAAATTCACAACAAGGTGTACCATCAACACAATACCAAGGTACCCTTCAACAACATTCACAACAACAAGGTGTAGCATCAATGCAATACCAAGGTACCCTTCCACAAAATCCACAACAACAATATGTACCATCAATGCAATACCAAGGTACCCTTCCACAACATTCACAAAAACAAGGTGTACCACCAACACAATACCAAGGAACCTATCAACAAAATCCCCAACACCAAGGAATATCGCAAATGAATTACCAAGGAACACTTCAAACTCCACAACATGGTATTCCACAAAACCAAAATCAAACTCAACAACAATCAATTATCCCTCAAAATCAATACCAAGGAGGTCCACAAATCAATACCAAGGTACACAAAAAACTCAACATACCTCCAACATGCAACAAAGACCCAACCTCCATAGCTACACAATATCCCATTTACAAATAAAAAAATGTCATGGGACAATAGAGCTACAATGCAAAAAACCCTCAAGCAAGCACACCAAACAACAAGATAAATGTACAATTACAAACATTTAATCAAAGAATATCAAACAACAAATTGGAAAGACAACAAAGAGCTATGCTCTATAGGATGTTTGTCCATATCCATTTGATCGAAACTTATCCATGGTACCTTTCCCTAAAGGCTTTGAAATACCAAAATTTGACAAGTATAGGGGAAGAGGGCATCCTATAGAGCACGTACATTAATTTTCAATATCTTGGATGGAACTACAATGAAATGATACCTACTTGATGAGTCTTTTCCCACAAAGTATCAGTGGGGCCGCTATTGACTGGTTCAAGAGATTCTCTACTGCTTGGTATCAAGACATTTGATGAGTTGTCAAACAAGTTTTTCAACCATTTCTCATATAACATAGAATGGGACAAAATAATCATCAACCTTTATAAAATCAAACAAAATCAAGGTGAATCATTTGCTTTGAACTTACAAAGATGGAGACACAAAGGAAAAAAATGTAAATGGCATGTTCCAGAAAAAAAACATGTAGACATCTTTATCTCAAATGTACATGTAGATATCAACTACCAACTCGCTATATTGTGCACTAATGACTTCGAGGAAACTATTTAAAAGGGTTTGATAATCAAAAGAGCTCTCATCACAAGGGGAGTAATTAAACTCTACAACCCTAAGGACCAACCCTCTAGATCAAACGAAAAAACCCAAGATATGGGAATAGAACAAAAATGTAACCAATAATGGAGTGCTAGATGCTAAGGTCATACAAAATATGCAAACCCCCAAAGTGTTACAAGATCATGTTCAAACAACACAACAAGGATATGCTCAAAACAACCCACAAAACAACCAACCCAATTATCGACAAAATAACCAACTCAATTATCCTCTGAACAACCAACCAAATAACCAATAGAAAAATCACGGACATGATAACGAAAGGAGACCACCAAGACTATATGACCAACCACAAAGAAAATTTACTTGATTGGGAGAGTCCCTTGAGGTGATTATGCATAAACTAGTCCAAAAGAACCTCATCAAGATTAATGATAGAACAAACTATGAAGAGCCTAACTTCAAACCCCCTTGGTATAATGAGAACGACCGATGTGAATTTCTCAAAATCAAGGGGCATAACACCAACAATTGCATGAGGCTCAAGAACATTGTGCAAGATTTAATTGAAAAAGGGAGAGGTTGACATAGAACATCGGCTTGGGAATAAAGACCTAAAGATCTAAAAGGATCCAATCCCTAGCCATTCTAGTTAAACAACAAAGGAAAAGAACAAGATTATTGTAAGGCCAACTTCATCTATGATGAACTCATAGGAAACATCTCTCATGATGATCATACCATCCAATTTGTAACCATACTAGTTATAAATATTGAGTGCAACGTAACTACACAAAGAGGGAGAGTTACAATCTAAGAAACCCTACCTCCAGTAAAAGGAACAAGTAAGCCATCAAAAGACTATAGCATTGTGGAATAACTAAAGAAAACTCTTTCCTTAATGTCCATCCCAGAGATTTTGAAGTTGTCACCAACACACAAAGAAATCTTGGAGAAATCCCTTGTCGACACCTTGGTCCCTAATGACCTCAATGTAGATCAGTTTCAAGCCATGGTTGGTAATATCACCTCCACCCATAATTTGGTCTTTTCTGAGAAAGACCTTCCACAAAAATCTTTCCATAATCAAGCTTTATATTTAGAAGTTTGTGTCCATAAACACAAAGTCAAGAGAGTGCTAATAGATAATGATGTAGGCCTAAACATATGTACCCCGATATTAGTCAAACAATTGGGATATTCTAATGACATAATTGACAAGAACAAGAGTATTACCATCCGAGCTTACGATGACATGGAGTGGAACTCAAAAGGAACCATTAGACTGCCAATTCAATTGGGCCAACAATAGCAAAGACAACATGTTAAGTGTTGGATCTTGAACTACCATACAACCTTCTTTTGGGATGACCATGGATACATGCCATATAAGTAGTCCCTTCCACATTTCATCAATGCCTAAAATTTCCTTATAAAAATAAGGAAGTTACCATATATTCTGATCCTAAACCTTTTCATTACTGTGCTAAATTAGAGAAGTACAAAAAGATTCTACAAATATGCATCAATGATATATCTTTCCACTCCTTTTCATACGTTGACCCATCATCAACTAAGCCACCTAAATCTGATGTCAAGATCCAAGTACTTGACAAGGGTTGCGGGGAGTATCATTTCAAGCAATCCTTTTGAATTGAGATGCTACCCCCAACGCTTAAGACTTATGGAGGAATAAAAGAGATCAGACATGTTCAGGTTGTAACGATGATAGTCAAACCCACTATTTTCACTAAGTGGGGAGACATGCAAGATGAGGAAGTGTTCAAAGAAGACCTATCTTCCTGGATCTACAAAGAAGGAGAAGGAAATCCACTACCTACCCTTCCTATTGATTAGAGAAGTAAAGGATATCAGATAGCCAAAAGCATGGGGTTCAATAGACAAGGTAGAAGAGAACCAATTATCATGGATAAGCGCCTGAAGAATCTTGGAATGGGTTATAGTTCATCTAACATGATTACCCCAAGTATTGAAAGTACCTCTTATGAGTAAGGAGCTACTTCTACCACTATTTAGACATCGGATAATTGTGAACGTCTAGACAACTACTTGCATATCCAAAACATGTTTGAAAGCCTCAATGTAAATATTGTCATTGTTGAACCTACATCTGAACCTACATCTAACGATGAACCTATTGAAATGGATTTCGATGAATATAAATGGGATTTTTGTGAATCTGGTGAGTATAACTTAGAAACCCTATGGAGCCTTGATAAAACCAATGTCCTTACCCTAGCTACAACCTCCATAAGCTTTGTTGATACTAATGGAAAAATATCCTCGCATTATCCACAATTGATAGACTAGAACTTGTTGGATCTCAAAAATGTAGGTTACAAATCCTGAGAGGATGCCAGGATCTATGATTACACTTGCAACATTATTGAACCAATGAACAAAGTTAACCTATATGGTTGATGACTCCCTAAACTTCAGGCTCTGTTGAACTTAGGCAGGTGGACCTTGATAGCTGAAGCAGATTTAGAGTTGTATGACTTAATTGAATTTATAGATCTATCCATAGTGGCATAAAGTGGGATAGATGAAGGCTTACTAACTATTCCTACTAAAATTTTAAATGTGAATGTATGAATAATATTTATAAAATTCTAAAATGGAATGGGGATGACTAGTGCCTACTCCTGTTGGGCTAATGGAGTCAAGAGGTGAATGATATGTGACTTACTTACTGGCTACAATTCTGATTGTTTGACACTTAGGTTTGTTTATACCTTGTATAAACATGCAAGAATGTAACTATCAGACTTTTCTTATCGGTCCAAATGATTCTTACTCGGTTACTATGATTAATTAAAAGGATTTTAATCCTTCCTTCAAGGAACCAATTAAAAGGAATCACACAATGCCAACAAATGTGTACTGACAAACCAAATACTTCTGATTTGAATAACAAGATAGAACCAAACTGGAGATAGTATGATAATTTTATCATTTCTAGGGCTCTTCTTAATAATCCAAATGTTACCTCCATGTTATTGTAATCAATTAAAAGGATTTTAATTCTTTAATAGAAACCAATTAACTTGATTACATCAAAACAACAAGTGTGTCTTGATGAAACTGAAACATCAACTTGGATACACAGGTTCAAATAATAGAGAAATTACAATATAGAGACAACCAGATAATTGTTTAAATCAACAAACAATAGACACTAGATTTTAGCCACCAAAATTAAAAATTCTTCTCCATTTACATTGTTTCAAAAGATTTTGCAATACACATCATGATATTTTTTTTGACAACTGTTCCACCTATCCAACTACCTAAGTGCTAATTCTAATTCTAATTCTCATTATTCCTCCTTCATTTGATTTCATTTGGCATATGCACATTATTTCTTCTAGGGTTATGACCCTTCGCTCGCTCATTCGCGCAACGTTTCACTTTATTTTAATTAATTTCCTTCGACAAATTATAATATTTTAGTCTTCATTATTGTATCTTCGTGAAAGTAATTTTAGTGATTATCAAATCTTTCCTTTCTTGGAAATCCTCACACTTCACCCATTAAATAATTACCTGCTTTATAACTCCTTTGGTGAAAATGTTTTCCCTCATGCTGAAAGCATTTTACTTTATATTTATTTTTTGCATCTTCACTTGATATTAAAATACTTCTTGAGTAAAAATAATTACCCATTACAAGGAATTAAATTGTCTTTCAATTCCTCCGTGAAGAATTAAGACATTCTTTCATGTGAAATAATTATCTTTCCCCTTGGTAAAAATATGTCAACTTGCATTTCCCCTATATCTTTACCCATTTGAAAAACATTCTTTGGTAAAAAAATTGCCCATTATTTAATCTTTTTGATGAAATTATTCCCCCTTTGAGTGAAAAATATTTTCACCGGTAACAAAATCCCCCAAAATAAATGTGGCAATATTTACCATATAATATTCTATCCCCTTTACCACCACACCGGAATTTGAACTTTTAATAAAATATTAATTTAGCTTTCCATCGCCAATTATCCTTTTTGGGCTATTGGTGAGACTCTCCCCGAAAACCACATTGGTGTAACCTTCATAATTGAAAAGACTTGAGGAAGCCACTCCAACAATACATATCTCCCCGATGAGTTTATTCTACAACACACTTATATTAGGGTTTTTTTACGGCTTCATTTGTAAGAAAAACCTCTTTATTCTTGTTCAAATCAGATCAAATCTTTGATCAATCAAACAATGATGTTATTTTCTACTTTAATTCCACTCTATTCGCAATACATTCCTCTTTTCAGACAATGATTATGACTAATTTCGAGGGAACATTCCCATTGAGCAAGCTAATTAGAGTGTAAAAAATGGTTGATCGAGCATCATTTGGTTCTAAAAATGAGTATTATCTTTTGCGTCAACTGTGAATGACTGATAATTTACAATTCCTTTATTAACACTTAGTTCATTGCTAGAGAATTCTCTGCACATTACTTCATTGTCAACGCCCTTTAATAAGATGGAATCATGTAGCCATTTGTTCATATCATGCCACCTCTAGTCGTATGCTTGTGGGAACAACATACGCCATTGTTAATTGCCAATATTTATTTTATGATTACCTGTGTAAGCTCACAAGTGGATTTATCTAAAAATCCCGCTCGCTCATGAGTAAGAATGGTTGTAAAGCTTGGAAAGAGATGTGCAGTATTATAACAGATGATCGAGTCAAATCTCCCTATTGCTATCACCCCAAGGTTGAGCAATTAATAACCTTTATGCATACATACATTATTTATACTAGAATCTTCATATCGACTCAATAATCCAGACCCAAAAATTGGTGGTTAGTGAAAACATGGAGACTCGTATGACTTTTAAGGGTACTGATCCAGTCTTTCTATAGACTTGTATGTGATAAGGGAAACTCATAGGCACGAGTTGATAAAGTTCATCTTTTGTATCCATGACTTGCATTCTTTTTAAAACCTTAAAATTTCCATTCATCATCTTCAGCCATATGTTATTATGTATAGAGAAACTCACACCCATGCCATATATGTGTTTCCAAAAATCTTCAGTATGTTGCCTAATAGCCCCTTTAGGATGTCAAAACACCAATACCTCTCTTGTGGGTAGCCTATGCTTTACCCTTTGGTTTTAAGAGGAATTTTTTCTTTTAATGTTATCTGATTCAATCATTATGGAAAACATTTCTTAGAGGTCTCTTATACACTCATTACAACTAGTAATAATTTGATCTCATGATACCCCATATTATGCAATTATGCTTCTCAAACTGAAATGGGTTTTCATTAGAATATATTTTCTGACATTCTGCACTATGATCAAGATAGGTCAAGTTGCCTCCAAAGCTGCCTTATAAAATTGCTCAAATGATCTCCAAAAGCCATGAAAATTAAACAGTATGTTAATTGATGGTAGTGGAGTGTGGTTGCAAGATAGATTGGCATAAATTTATTAGGTTTTCAAACTTTCTACGTTCAAAGTTGCTTATCTGACATTTTTTGCAAACTGCACTTTGTGAAACTCAATTGAAACCCTTCGACTTGCTATTTTGTAAAAATATCAAATGTGATTTTGTGAAGCTATAACTTTGGAGATTAGCTCATTTAGGCATGCTGAACATGTGTGTAAGAGGGTTTTTCATCATTTTTTTTCTTCACAAAATATCAAGCATCAAAGTTGAGCTTTCTGTAGCTGTCTTGGAAATGTAGTCTCTAAATTGTGTAAAACCTATTTGGTTATGAGTTTGGAAAAATAACAAATGATGTATTGAAGCTCTGAAAATTAACATGGATGCACATTGAGATGGGGAGAATCAAAAGCACCAATTGATTTTTCTTGAAAATCTTCCAGTTACTTAACATTGTCCTCCAAAGTTGGTCAATTTGGCAGATTAACACTGTGTAAACAACAAACTTTAGCAAAACCCTTCAACTTGGCATTTTGGAATTATGTCAAAATTGATTGAACAAAGCTAAAATATGGCGTGCACATTCCCATATGTTAGATAAACATACTTGCAAGGTGATTTTGTGTGAAATTGCATTGGATTAGTTTTGTGATATTTCAAAGTGGGCCATTTGAGCAGATTTTCCAATTGTACTTCTGAGTGCTAAAATAAATTTTTTCATTTTGCGAGCCTTAAATCTTGCCAAAATTTGCATGAAATTTTAGGCTCCAACAATGGCTCCATCTGGGGATGTATACCCCTTGTGGGCATATCAAGAATCTAGGTCTCTAGGAGAGCAGACCAAGTGTTTTATCCATTTGAGCAGCAAACTCAAGCTTTTTTCTGTCAAGAACTAATATGGTTTTGAAAAAACCACACCACAACTACCCAAAAAGAAAAGCCCCATTTTTCATTTGTCATACACCTTGTTTTGATATGTTTTCACCAAATTACTCTTGAGAATATTCATGCAATCTATCCTGTCACTGTTATTGAAAACTTTCAAAATCACTCCACTTAATTTCATTGCTGCCCTCATTTCTTTGTCTATACTATTGTTCATAATTGGGCATAACCTGGAAACTCATGCCCCATTCATCACACCAAGAATCTTCATCCTTAATGCAACATTTTTTTATCATTGTTCTCAATATCATGTATCATAGAATGATCTCTTAGCTGGTATGAAATTCCATCCTCTGATACTTCTTATGTAAGTCTGAAAATTTTTCCACATCATCATTTTATAGGATAATTATATCTGAAACATTTTTTATTTCCTCCATATCATTTTAAATTGGCATTGACATAAATTTTTGATCCACATAGTCATCATTATGCACATATGAGCCAATTGATGTCGAACAAGCATTATCCATGATGTGCAACTTAGTGTCATTCTCAAGAATTTCCAATTTTGATTTACATATTCCCTTTTGAACAAAGATAGGTATAGGATCTTGACCAGCTCCAATAATTCCCTCATCATTTTCAAATAAAATACTCTCACTGCCAAAGCAAATGCATGTTGAAGATGAAATTTCTGAATCATTCTTATGTGTGTATTTATGATATTCAACTGTTAGCAGATTTGAAATTTGTTCACTACTGAGTAAACATGCCTCTACATCCACATCATTGCTATCATATTCTTCACCTTTTTCAGCATCAAAAAGGGACAGTTCAAATGCATCAATCTCATATTCAGTTGCTTCACAAATTGGTACATCATCCTGATTATCAAAAAATTCTTCATCCTCATTATAAAGTGGATTTGAATACACATGCAATTCATGTTTTGGAACACCTTCGAAAAATTTCATTTGATCTTCTTCTATCTTTTCATCATACAATGGGTTTGAAAAAAATTGAAAACCATTTTCAGGTGTACAAACTTTTTCCTCATTTATTGTGTCATCATGGCAATCCACTGTAGCTGGAGGTGTTATTTTCTCACTATCAAATAGACTTTCCTTTTCTATCATATTTTCCATTGCTTCTTCTTCTTGACCTCATTAAGAACTACAAGAATCACTTGATTGCAAATCCATATGATTTTCATCAAAATCAAGATTTTGAAAGGATTCTTCATAACATTTAGAGTCACAATTTATTATGTGGGAAAGACCCTCTATATCTTCATCCTCATCATGCAGGTTGTCATAGAAGTTATTTTCACTTGCACATGAATCATCTTCTAGCTGTATTGCTTGATCAGTTTCTACATACTCAATAGTGATACCACTATTGGATTCAACATTGATAGTGTCCTCATACTCTTTCTTATCTACAATGTCAGTCCATTCATCTATTTTTCCAAAAGTAACTGGTGTCCATGATTCAGGCCAATAAATTGAATTAGGCTCATATACTTTCATGAACTGCTCAAAGAACTCAAATCTACTAGGTGGGAAATTAATAGGTATTTGCCTACAAATATCTGTCATTTTGCTGAACAAAGAGTGCCTAGATTCTCCTTTATGTCTCCTTATATCAAGAAAGGTGTCCAAAAGAATTTTGTTTCTTTCTTTAATATGTAAACATTCATAATTTTTGTTCACAAAATTTTGATTCTGATATATACCTTGCTGCAGATTTTGACTGACATTTCCAAGTGGGTTGGAATTGTGTTGCACTTGATATTGATTGTATTGATGACATTGGTAGCTTACCAGTCTTTGTCTAGGAGGGACAAGATAAGCATTTATTTGTTTTGAAGCCTATGACATGAATAAATGTTCTATTGTGCATTTTACCTACATTTCCAAAATTACCAGCTATATTATGTGGCACTTGTGGTCCAATGTCTGCTTGCATTTGTATATCCATCCTCATTGTAGAATGGTATATTTTGTGATGCATATGGAACACATTTGACTCCCAATTTTAGTAGTTGTCAGTCCAATTCTATACACTCTCTTATTAATTATTTCCTTTCAAAAAATTCTTATGACATCTTGACAAGAAATTTGTAGTAGCCTTTTATCTTTTATTTTTGAATAGAAATAGTGTTGTTCCAAAATGTCTAGGCATTCTTCATCAATTTTTTTAACAGATTCGCCACCTACTTTTCCAAAAGTAGGAAAATGAAATGGATTTTGAAATTGTTCTTGTTTTACCCTAGCAAAATCCCCTATGAAATCAAGTGAATACAAATGTGAATTTTTTATGATTCTATACCAAAAAAGGCTTGGATTCAATTTTGATTTGGCTTGATCCCCAATAGAGTCGCCAATTTGTTGGATGTGTGACTCAGATGGGGAGTTCAAATGACACAATTATGAACCTTTGGTTGAAGGATTTTTTTGAAACTTTATTGAATCTTTAAATGGATAGGCTAGAACCGAATTTTCTAAAAAATTTCCCCACTAGGGTCACCAATCTATTGGATCTCAAAAATTTAGGTTACAAATCCTAAGAGGATGTTAGGCTCTATGATTAGACTTGCAACCTTTTTGAACCAATGAACGAAGTTAACCTATATGGTTGATGACTTCCTACACTTCAGGCTCTGCTGGACCTAGGCGAGTGGACATTGATAGCTGAAGAAGATTTAGAGTTGTATAACTTAATTGAATTTATAGATCTATCCACAGTGGCATAACATGGGATAGATGAAGGCTTACTAACTATTCCTACTAAAATTTGAAATGTGAATGTATGAATAAGATTTTATAAAATTCTAAAATGGAATGGGGATGACCAATGCCTAGTCCTGTTGGGATAATGGAGTCAAGAGGTGAATGGTATGTGACTTACTTACTAGCTACAATTCTGATTGTTTGGCACTTAGGTTTGTTTATACCTTGTATAAACGTACAAGAATGTAACTATCAGACTCTTCTTATCAATCCAAATGATTCTTACCAGGTTACTGCGATTAATTAAAAGGATTTGAATCCTTCCTTCAAGGAATCAATTAAAAGGAATCACACAATGACAACAAATGTGTATTGACAAACCAAATACATCTGATTTGAATAATAAGATAGAACCAAACTCAAGACAGTATGATAATTTTATTAATTACAGGGCTCTTCTTACTGATCCAAATGCTACCTCCAAGTTACTGTAGTCAATTAAAAGGATTTTAATTCTTTAATAGAAACCAATTAACTTGATTAAAAAAAACAAGTGTGTCTTGATGAAACAAAAATATCAACTTGGATACACAGGTTCAAATAACAAAGAAATAGCAATGTGAAGATAGCCAGATAATTGTTTAAATCAACAAACAATAGACACCAGATTTTAGCCACCAAAAT
This sequence comes from Sequoia sempervirens, assembly GCA_007258455.2. Lineage (NCBI taxonomy): Eukaryota > Viridiplantae > Streptophyta > Pinopsida > Cupressales > Cupressaceae > Sequoia > Sequoia sempervirens. The sequence continues at coordinate 98,038 of VDFB02271196.1, read as the reverse complement.
TAAAACTTCTTCTCCATTTACATTGTTTCAAAAGATTTTGCAATACACATCATGATATTTTGCTTCGGCAACTGTTCCACTGATCCAACTACCTAACTGCTAATTCTAATTCTAATTCTCATTATTCCTCCTTCATTTGATTTCATCTCCGACATATATACATTATTTCTTCTACGGTTATGACGGTCCTTCGTTCGCTCATTTCTGCAATGTTCCACTTTATTTTAATTAATTGCCTTCAGAAAATTAAAATATTTTAGTCTTCATTATTGTATCTTTGTGAAAATAATTTTAGTGATTATCAAATCTTTCCTTTGTTGGCAATCCTCACTCTTCACCCATTAAATAATTACCCACTTTATAACTCCTTTGGTGAAAATGTTTTCCCTCATGGTGAAAGCCTTTTACTTTATATTTAATTTTTGCATCTTCAACTAATATTAAAATACTTCTTGAGTAAAAATAATTACCCATTACAACACATTAAATTGTCTTTCAATTCCTCCGTGAAGAATTAATACATTCTTTCATGTGAAATAATTATCTTTCCCCTTGGTAAAAATATGTCATCTTGCATTTCCCCTATATCTTTACCCATTTGAAAAACATTCTTTGGTAAAACAATTTCCCATTATTTACTCTTTCTGATGAAATTATTCCCCCTTTGAGTGAAAATATTTACACCAACAACAAAATCCCCAAAAAATAAATGTGGCAATATTTACCATATAATATTATATCCCCTTTATTGCCACACTGGAATTTGAACTTTTAATAAAATATTAATTTACCTTTCCATCGTCACAAGTCTCCTTTTTGGGCTATTGGTGAGACTCTCCCCGAAAACCACATCGATGTAACCTTCATAATCGAAAAGACTTGAGGAAACCACTCTTACAATACATATCTCCCTGATGAGTTTATTCTGCAACACATTTATATTAGGGTTTTTTGATGAATTCATTTGGAAGAAAAACCTCTTTATTCTTGTTCAACTTAGATCAAATATTTGATCAATCAAACAATGATGTTATTTTCTGATTTATTTCCACTCTATTCGCAATACATTCCTCTTCTCAGACAATGATTATGACTAATTTCGAGGGAACATGGACACTGAGCAAGCTAATTAGAGTGTAAAAAATGGTTGATCGAGCATCATTTGGTTCTAAAAATGAGTATTATCTTTTGCGTCAACTGCGAATGACTTATAATCTACAATTCCTTTATTAATGCTTAGTTCATTGCTAGAGAATTTTCTGCACATTACTTCGTTGTTGACACCCTTTGATAAGATGGAATCATCTAGCCATCTATTCATATCATGCCACCTTTGGTCCTTCTATGCTTGTGGGAACAATATACGCCATTGTCAATTGCCTATATTTATTTTATGGTTACCTCTGTAAGTTGACAAGTGGATTTATCTTAAAAGCCCGCTCGCTCATGAGTAAGAATGGTTGTAAAGCTTGGAAAGAGATGCACACTCTTATAATAGATGACCGAGTCAAATCTTCTTGTTGCTATCACCCCAAGGTTGAGAAATTAATAACCTTGATGCATACATATATTATTTATACTAGAAGCTTCATATAGGCTCAATAATCCATACCCAAAAATTGGTGGTTAGTGAAAACATGGAGACTCATGTGAGTTTTAAGGGTACCAATCTGGTCTTTCTGTAGACTCATATGTGATAAGGGAAACTCATAGGCAGGATTTGATAAAGTTCATCTTTGTATCCAAGACTTGCCTTCTTTGTAAAACCTTAAAATTTTCATTCATCATCTTCTGGATATGTTTTTATGTACATAGAAAATCACACCCATGTTGTATATGGGTTTCCAAAAATCTTTAATATGTTGCCTAATAGCCCCTTTAGGATGTCAAAACACCAATACCTCTCTTGTGGGTAGCCTATGCTTTACCCTTTGGGTTTTAAGAGGATTTTTTCTCTTTTAATTCAATGTTATCTAATTCAATCATTATGGAAAACATTTCTTAGAGGTCTCTTCTACACTCATTACAACCAGTAATAATTGGATCTCATGACACCCCATCTTTTGCAATTATGCTTCTCAAACTAAAATGGGTTTTCATTAGAATTTATTTTCTGACATTCTGCACTATGATCAAAATTGGCCAAGTTGCCTCCAAAACTGCATTATAAAACTATTGAAATGATCTCCAAAAGCCATGAAAATTCATCAGTATATTAATTGATGGCAAGGGAGTGTGGTTGCAAGACAAATTGGTATGAAGTTATTAGGTTTGCAAACTATCTATATTCAAAGTTGCTTATCTGGCATTTTCTACAAACTGCACTTTGTCAAACTCAATTGAAACCCTTTGACTTGCTATTTTGTAAAAATATCAAATGTGATTTTGAGAAGCTATAACTTTGGAGATTAACTCATTTAGGCATGGTAACATGTGTGCAAGATTTTTTTTCATCATTTTTTTTTCTTCACCAAATATCAAGCATCAAATTTGAGCTTTCTGTAGTTGTCTTGGAAATGTAGTCTCCAAACTGTGTAAAACCCATTTGGTTATGATTTTGGAAAAATACCAAATGATGTCTTGAAGCTCTAAAAATTGACATCGATGCACATTGAGATGGGGAGAATCAAAAGCACCAATTGATTTATCTTGACAATCTCCCTATTGCTTAACATTGTCCTCCAAAGTTGGTCACTTTGGTAGATTAACACTGTGTAAACAACAAAGTTTTGCAGAACCCTTCAACTTGGCATTTTGGAATTATGTCAAAACTAATTGTACAAAGTTGAAATATAGTGTGCACATTCCCATATGTCAGATGAACATGCTTTCAAGGTGATTTTGTGTGAAATTGCACTAGATTCATTTTGTGATTTTTTAAAGTGGGGCATTTGAGCAGATTTTCCAATTGTACTTTTGAGTGCTGAAATCAATTTCTTCATTTTGTGAGTCTTAAATCTTGCCAAAATTTGCATGAAATTTTAGGCTCCAATAGGACCAACTACGACTAGCAAAATCATACACCTATTTTGGACACATTCCAGAATGATGAGGCTATTGCAGAGTTCATGGGACTTCGAACCGATATACTACAAGGAGATCATAAAGCATGCTTTCTAATGGAGCTAGATCAAGGAGCATATTTTGGAAGGGAGATTGCATCTTCCAGTTGCAAAAATAAACTATTTAAAAAAAAAAAGAGGTCCCTTAAAGAGAACCACAATGTGGCTTTATCGGATCAAGAAAAGAGAAAAACAAAGGACTCTGAGGGTGAAACCCTCTATGAGGCACTTGAAGATGGAGGATTCAATCTCCCCACCATATAAAATCAAGAGAAATCAACATTCTTAGTTGAGGATTCTGAACCTATCAATGTGGGCATAATAGAAACACCAAAAGTCACATATCATGTAGCATCACTTGATTTTGAGGAAAAGGTAAAATTCTCTACATTTATTAATGAGCGCAAAATAAACTATACATGGACAAATGCAAACATGCTAGGGCTAGATCCCATCTTGGTAGTACATCACTCAATAGTGTTTCATGGAGCTAAACCTGTCAAACAAAAGATACACAAGATGCATCCATAGATAACACTCTTGGTGAAAGTAGAACTTCAGAAACTTCTAGACGTAGGCTTCATTAGACCCATTGACTATCCTAAATGGGTATCTAATCTTGTACCAGTATGAAGCCCACTAATGGTATAAGAATCTGCATTGACTACACGTATCTCAACAAAGCATTCCCGAAGGATGACTTCCCTCTACCTAGCATCAACATGATTGTGGACCTAACAGAGGGGCATGAAATGCTATCATTGATGGAATTATATGGATATAATCAAATAAAGATATCCCCTAAAGACCAACATAAAATAGCTTTCACTTGTGCATGGGGAACCTTCTGTTGGAACGTCATGCCATTCGATCTGAAGAATGCAGGGGAAACCTAGCAATGAGAAATGACCACCATTTTCCATGATATGTTGTATATCACTATGGGGGATTATATGGAAAAAATATTAGAAAAAATCATCAAATGAAAAAGATCATTTGGCTAACCTGCAAAGGTATTTGATAGGCTATAGGATTACAACCTACGAATCAATCCAAAGAAGTGCATATTTGGAGTAACATCTAGAAAACTTCTAGGGTACATTGTGTCTAGAAGAGGCATTGAGCTAGATCCTATCAAAGTCAAAGGTATATTAGAAATGCATCCTCCAAAGATATTAAAATAGCTAAGAAGTCTACAAGGTAAGCTTTAGTCCATCAGACAGTTCATCACACAATTGGAAGACAAGTGCCATCCATTCACCCATTTTCTACAAAAGGATATAACATTCAAATTGGATGGCAGATGTGATCAGGCTTTACAATAGGTCAAAGATTATTTGCTCACTCCCCCAATGCTAATGCCTATTGGAATATGTTGTCATTGATGTCAAAAGGGGATCAGAGGAGAAGTGTGTTGATCCTGTGCAAAAATGCATATAGTGGTCATTGATGTCAAAAGTGCAAATCAGGAAATGGAGTTTGTTGGCATGATGACAGAGGATGGATCTGAGAGTAGTGAACCTAGTTCGGGAAGTGTGTGGCTGGTTGATGATGCTAAAGTGCACATCTTGCAAATGTTGTCATGAAGTTGTAGAGAGTCCCTCGTACAACAAAAGAGGAAATAAGCTACATATTTGATGTGGGTTTTTCAAGAGCATTCCACTGATGTGCTCTGCAGGTTGAGAGAGTGAAGGATGGTCCCAAAAATAAATTATATTCGCTTTCAAGTCTTAGGGTTTATTAGTTAAACCCTAATGTATTTACAGTCATGGTGGAGCTAGTTATAGCGTTATATTTTGCTATTGACTTGATGTGACAGGTTGTTGATAACTTAAGTGATAACATAATTTATTCATCCCATAGAGGTGACCAGCCCCATCATCTAGGTTGGTGATGTTCTTAAGGTGTATCGACATAACAGTGTGTGATCGGCGAGAGAATGGGTGATGTCTCTCAAAAATCCTGATATCTACTCATCACCATGTCGCAGGTTTTCAAAAGTTCACAAGCTCCGACAAAGAGGTTCTTAAGTTCAGATTTCTGGCGACTTAGCGATGGAATACTCCTCAGAGTGACAAGCTGGCTTCGATGGGACTGGCAAAGGCATCCCAGCGATGGAATGATGGCATATGGAATTCGAAGATGCTGACATGGAGGTGATGATGCAGTCACGTAGCATGATGGTGCAAACACAAGGATGATAGGTGGAGTATGAAAGCTTCATCAACGAGAGTAAAGGTCATCAATAGGACTCTTGAGGTAGTCCCTCTGATGCAACAATGATAACCTTCATCAGTTAGACAAAGTGATATCATCAGGACTATGAAGGTTGTCCCTCCGATATGGCGATGGAAGAATGTAATGCCGATGGCAGGCCCAGTAAGGTAAGGGTGATGTGTATATGAAAGAAAAATAGAACAAAGACACATGGTGATGAAGTGGATTGGTGAAGTCATCAATGCTCTTCATCGATGTGACAGTGTGATATCACTAGGACCTTGAAGAAGGTCTCTCCGATAGGGCGATGGGAGTGTGTGATGCTGATTGTGGGACCCAATAGTAATGAAGATATTCAAAAGGTGATTGATAGGGTGAAATGTGGAAAATATCTTGTGGTTAATTTTGCATCGTTGTTGCAAATCAACAATTATCTTTGTGATCTAATGATGAAAGTCAACAACGATCAATGGTGCAGGATGAAGAAGATTGATCAGATGATGCTGGTGATAAGACACTTCATCAGTATGAAGGTTGAGTATCGCCAGGACTATGGAGCTAGTCCCAATGATAGGGCAATGGGAGATTGGATGCTGATTTATGGGACCAACTAGTGTAAAATGTGGATAGTGACGTACATTGGTGCAAGTGATGTGGTGATAGACGATTGATCTGTGTGGAAATTCACATCCTTGTTATGAATGGATGAATGGATTGGTGTGACAATGGGTGAGTGTATGTGGTTCATTGATGTGACTTTGGTGTATCGATAGGTTGGGACCTTGAATCATGTCCTAGTGATGGAGAAATGGGTGAGTGTATGTGGTTCATTGATGTGACTTTGGTGTATCGATAGGACATTGGCATGGATATCTCTCCAACATGATGATGAAAGAATGGACATCGATAGTGGGACATTAGTGAGACTAAAATGAGCATCCCCGTAATGGAGCAATATGTTAGATTGATGGCGCAAACTATTTGGTGATTGATCCAATGATGATCATCTATCAGTGGAGATCGACGAAAGAGATTTGAATGACCGCTTATCCAATGGTCAGGATTTTCAGACACGACAATGAACAAGGATCACAAGATCAGGGCGTGAAAGGCTCAGAAGATCGACGACTAGAATTAAAAGGTAGAGATCTGTAACAGCTCACAAGTGTGAACAAGGGTTCCTGACTAGTAACAAACATAGATGAAGGAATTAATTGGTCTAGCTACACAAAGCAACCCATTGAATGAAGATCTAATCTATTAGGTGATGGAACAAACTGCAGATGAGATCGAGATCGAATAAAATTAAATGTACAACATAGAGCATTAACTGCATATCAGATTTTAGGGTATGAAAAAGAGAATGAGGAAAATTCTCTATAACATAATTTAATGTTGTGAGGCTTGATGCATAGAGGTATGGCAATATCTGATAAGCCCTATTAGATGGATTAATGTTGAATTGGATACTGGTGTGTAACTCGAGGTAAAGGTAGCTTGCTGGTGAAGACTGCAAGGAAGGGAAACCCTAATATGATGTGTGAGATGATCTAGATGGATGAGAGAATCTTGAGGTAGAGATTGCTGATTAGTGGAGTTAAGAAAAAAGTGAGGACAATTTGAGTGTGTTGTTGAAGTTGTATCTGTTGTAGGTGTGAGAATTCGTCAAGAACACAAGGTCTGAATAAAGTTATGTATTATTGAGTGTGCAACAAATGCAGAGAGAGAAGAGAGTGTATAGTGCAGATGTATGAGATACTATAGAAGGGGAAAGAAGAGCAGAGCAACAAGATAGAACAATGATTGTTCTATGTCCAGAGGAGAGTGCAGAATAGGTGTGTGTTGTTGAGAGTGCATATTCAACAACATAAAGTAAGTTGTAGTAAGTGCAACAATGTATTATATGTATTGATGCATCTTAGGTTTGTAGAATCAAGTCTATGCATATTTTAGATTATTCTTATTGTACTAAGTTATGGCTTAGAATAGGGGATTGTAGTCTCCTTGAAGTTGTGGCTTCTAAATTAGGGTGTTATTGCATCCTTGAAGTGGTTGCTTCTAAATTAGGTAGTCGATGCTTCCTTGAGTTGTAGCCCTAAAACATTGTAACAAAGATTTGGATTGTGACGTTGGATTTGAGCAGTAGACTCAAGCAACCTTAGTCACCATGGTTTTTCCCATATTGGGTTTTCCATGTATATCTGGTGTTATGTGATGTTTTTGTGTGCATGCATATTTCTGTATCACATGATTAATATCTGCATATTAAGGGTTAAAGAAAGTAGTCTGCACAAAAGGTTTTAAGAGTTAAATTTTGAATATCTACTAATTCACCCCCTCTCAGTAGATCATTGTGTTCCAATAATTGGTATCAGAGCCCTAGGTTCCCTAGGAGAAGCTTAATCAGCTCGGGTAGATCTTGGTGAGTGAACACAACAATGGTTAGTCAAGAAAGTTTACTTGTATATGATGGACCTATCTTTGATGGATCAAGATATATTTTTTGGAGCATATTGATGGAAGGATATTTGGGATCCATAGGATTTGATGTTTGGATGTCAGTGATAAATGGATATACAGGTTCTGCTAGACCTCCATTAACTAAAGCTGAAAAGAAGGCATATGAGGATAATGTTACAAGAAGAGATATAATTCTTCATGGACTATCAAGTTTTATGTTGGTTAAAGTCATGTATTGTTAGACAACACATGAAGCCTGGAACAAGTTGAAGAGAATGTATGAAGAGGATGGTAAAGAAGAAATGAAGGCATTGACTTGGAAATATGAAAGTGAATCTAAAAATCTAAGTACAAGTGAAGCTACAACAATATATGATGAAGAAGAAACATCTACCTCTGGATCACAAGAACCCGGTGAAGAGCAAGCTAATTCCTTCAGAAGATCAAGGAATGGCTTCAGGAAACATAGAGGTAATCACAATCATTTTGTTTCTAAATGTTTTTATGATGAAGTAAATAATTCTGATAAGGAAAAGGATAGTAAAAATAATCTGCACAAAAGTGGAGAAAATGGGTCATTTGATGTTAGTGGTAGATTAGATGATGAACATGGAAGTTTTTATGGGATTGACCCATTTCCAGCGAACTCTAATGAAGAGATTGAGAGGTTTGATAGATATAAAGAAGATGAAACCTTTGATAATGAAGGAGTAGACCTAGAAGGAGAACTCATCAATGATTTTTACGAGATTAAAAGATTGAAGGAGTATGAAGAAAAAAAGTTTCATGCACAAGAAGAGTTTGATAAGCTGACCAAAGGTCTTGAAGAATCTAATCAACTAGTGATTAGCTTGAAGACTAAAGTGGAAGAAGAAAGAAGAGAAAAAGACGTAGTTAAAACTAGACTACAATCTAAATTAGAAGAGTGTATAAAGTTGAAAGAAGAAGTAGAGGCCTTGAGAAATATTTAGCAATTGTTAAAGAGCATATTGAAAAAGGCCTAAAGTTGAAAGGTGTCTCTAAGATACTTGATGAATTAGTGAAATAAAAAAAGCCATCAAAACCCAAAGAAAAATATGGCCTTGGGTTTGAGAAAGGAACAAGTTTCTCTACCAGTACTTCTGCAAACTTGTATGATAGATTTAAAGCAGAAGAAGGAGGTTGCATAAAGAAAGATGAAGGTTGCACAAGTTACTCTAGAGAAAGTACCTCTGGAAATGGAAAATTAGGAAAAGGCACTGCTAAGTTGAAGGAGCCCATAGAAGATGAGAAGAAGAAGAAATTAGAAGAGAAGAGACCTATTGCAAACAAGAACAAGAATAATCATTCAACTATTGCTTATCAAAACAAGATGACCGCAACAGAGAAGAAGATGGAGAAATCAATCCCAAGGCATCAAAGAAGAAGACAAAACATTATGGGAGCTGATTCAAGAGGATCTACTAGGATAAGATACATGAAGAAGCCAAATCAAAGAAGACCACCTCATCCTGCTCAGAGAAATTCTATGACCAGGTACTCATCATACTTTCATGGTTATTGTTATAGCTATAATTAGTATGGTCATAGAGCTAGAGAGTGTAGATTTGCACCTAGAAGGAGCACAAAATATGTAAATAGAAATTCATTTGATCCTGTAAGAAATATGTATGTAGTATCCTACAAGTGTGACAACTTCGGTCACATAGCTAAAGAATGTAGATTAGATCTTGTGAGAGCAGTAGTACAGAGCAAGAGGAAGAATACAAGGAAAGATACATCTTCTAGAGTGAACAATGGTTCACATGCTGTTGAAAAGAGGGCTGATGTATCAAGGAAGGTGCACAAGATGGTTTGGAGAGAGAAAGACTGACAAGTAGCACTCCATGAGGATGCTTCTACCTTACATCAGTAATTTGCAATGATGGGGAATGAGTCCAGGGGGGCTAAATTGGTGTTTCATTCATCCCTAGAAATGAAGAAAGAGATCAAGTTAGGTAAAACATGTTTTACAAATTTCTAACGACCTGATGGTTGCAGATTTATGGTCACATTCTTTCTCCTTGAAATGCGCGTCAAGGTATAAGAAAAATAGTAGATGGTGGAGAGTTTGTTGCAAAAATTGATATAAACCATTGGTATCAATTATTGGAGAGAAGGTGGTGTAGATGCTTTGTCAAGAGAAATGCTTGTTGCCTATAAGAAGAAGAGTTACGGCTAAGAGGAAACTATTATGTGTATATTGTTTTTCAAATTGGTATCAGACCATTGTAAATTTGTTCAGAATAGTCTAGTGGTATAGAGCCCAAAAAGAAGAAAATTCTCGAGTATGCTGAGAAGAAAATGTTGCATGGTCTCAGGTGGAGTTGCTTTAGTTAGTAGATCAATTGTATGATCAGATTAGCCGGTATAGATGAAATGCAAAACTTGGAATAAAGAAAATGTATGAGTAGGCCAACATAAGATTATGGAGCAAGCTCTAAAGGGGAGTTGCTATAGGTATCAAATCAATGTTATAATTGATATAGTGCAATCCAGGATATCAATTGGTACATAGCATAAAGTGAACACATTGACAATTGGTATCAAAATGATTATCAGTATTAGGGCATAATATCATCAATTGGTGTCAAGTATATGACTCCAATTGGTACAGAGCTTGAATCAGAATATCTATAATAATATCAGACCTCACTGGCGCTGAGCATGTAATGGCACTTCAACTGGAATTATATATTATATAATTGGTATAGAGTAGTTGGAGCATATGGTTTTTCCATTGTAGTAAAAAATATGAATGCAGTAGTTGGTATGAGAACAAAAATTGTTTTCAATTGGTATCCGTCAATGGGGGAGAAAAAGTAGAGCATAAGTGGGAAAGTTGTGTAGATGCTCATAAGAATGAGAAAAGGAGAAGGAATGCCAAAGTAGGAGAATAATTTGAGGAGGAGTGATCAATTTTTCCATTGATGTCAAAGGGGGAGAAAGTATGCAAATGCTCAAGTATCCGAGCAAGAGAGAGAAAGTGCACATCTGGTCAAAGAGGAGCATTGGAGGAAGTTGCAGTTGAAGTATAAAGGAATGATGATACTCGCACAAATGTTGAATTGATTAATTGGTATCATTGAGTATTTAAGTTTTTCCATTAATGAGAAAGGGGGAGATTGTTGGAATATGTTGTCATTGATGTCAAAAGGGGATCAAAGGAGAAGTTCTTTGATCTTGTGTAGAAGCGCGTATAGTTTTTATTGATGTTGAAAGTGAAAATCAGAAAAAGGAGTTTGTTGGCATGATGACATTGGATGGATCTGAGAGCAGTGAACCTAGTTCTAGAAGTGTGTGGCTGGTTGATGATGCTAAAGTGCACATCTTGCAAATGTTGTCATGAAGTTGCAAAGAGTCTCTCGTACAACAGAAGAGGAAACAAGCTATAGATTCGATGTGGGTTTTTTGAGAGCATACTAGTGATGTGCTTTGCAAGTCGAGAGAGTGAAGGATGCACCCATAAATGAATTATATTTTCTTTCAAGTCTTAGGGTTTATTAGTTAAACTCTAATGTATCTGCAGTCATGGCGGAGCTAGTTATAGCGTTATATGTCTTTGTTGACTTACTGTGATAGGTTGTCGATAACTTAAGTGATAACTTAAGTCATTCATCTCATAGAGGTGACCGGCCCCATCATCTACGTTGGCTATGTTCTTAAGGTGTATCGGCGTAATAGCGTGTGATCAATGAGAGAATGGGCGATGTTTCTCCGACAACCCGATATCTACTTGTTGCCATGTTGCAGGTTTTCAAAAGTTCACAACCTCCGACAAGAGGTTCTTAAGTTTAAATTTCTGGCAACTTAGCAATGGAACACTCATCGGAGTGATAGGTTGGCTTCGATGAGACTGGAAAAGGTATCCCAGCGATGGAACGATGACATATGGAATTCAAAGATGCTGATACGGAAGGTGATGATGCAATCGTGTGGCATGATGGTGCAGACACAAGGATGACAGGTGGAGTATGGAAGCTTCGTCGACAAGAGTAAAGGTCATCAATAGGACTCTTAAGGCAGTCCCTCTGATGTAGTGATGATAATCTTCATTGGGTAGACAAAGTGATATCACCAGGACTATGAAGGTTATCCCTCTGATATGGCGATGGAAGAATTTAATGTCGATGGCAGGACCGGTAAGGTAAGGGTGATGTGTATATGGAAGATGAATAGAACAAAGACACATGGTGATGAAGTGAATTGGTGAAGACATCAATGGTCTTCAATGATGTGACAGTGTGATATCACCAGGACCTTAAAGAAGGTCTCTCTGATAGGGCGATAGGAGTGTGTGATACTGATTATGGGACCCTGATAGTAACAGAGGTATTCAAAAGGTGATTGATATGGAAACTTTTGGCAAACATCTTGTGGTTGATTTTGCATCACTGTTGTAAATCAATGATTGTATATGTGTGATTTGACGGTGAAATTCAATGATGATCAATGGTGTAGGATGAAGAAGGTTGATTGAACAATGCTGGTGATAAGATGCTTCATGGGTGTGAAGATTGAGTATTGCCAAGACTATGGAGCTATTCTCAATGATAGGGCGATGGGAGATTGGATGCTGACTGTGGGACCAGCTAATGTAAGATGTGGATAGTGACATTGGTTGGTGCAAGCGATGTGGTGATAGTTGATTGATCTATCTAGAAATTCACATCCTTGTTGTGAATGGCATCAGTGTGAGTAAATGGTATCACTAGGATCTTGAAGCATGTCCCAATGACAAAATGATGGGTGAGTGTATGTGGTTCATCGATGTGACTTTGGTTTATTGGTAGGACATTGATGGATGTCCCTCCGGTAGGACAATGAAAGAATGGACATTGGTAGTGGGACTAGGCTAGGTGAGATGATGTGCATCGAAGGTATGGATAGAGATTGAATGACATGATGACACGTGGTAGAAAGTGATAGGTTAAACATGACATGTGGTGACACGATGGTGTGGGAACCATACAATAGCAAAGGTTATTAGTGTGACATAGGCATATCGACAAGATTGTGATGGACGTCCCCCCAATGAAGCAATAAGCTTTATTGGAAAGACAAAGGTGCATCGGTAGGACTGGGGATGACATCACCCAACAGAGCGATGAGGTGCTATGTGGGACCCGAGTGCGACGATGGCTAACAGATGGCAATGAATGATTACTCGATATTTCATTTCGCATCAGTGTATGAATTACATGGCAACAACATGGAAGATTGTTGGCATGTGGGTCCATACAGTCCATATTGGTAGGAGTTGTGGACACTGGTGAGAATGAAATGGGCGTCCCCCCGATGGAATGATATGTTAGATCGACGGTGCAAACTGTTTGGAGATTGATCCAACAGTGATCATTTGTCAGTGGATACCGACAAAGGAGATTCCAATGACTGCTTATCCAATGGTTAGGGTTTAAAGACATAACAATGAATGAGGATCACAGGATCAGGGTGCGAAAGGAGAATATCGACAAATGGAATTCAAAGGCAGAGATCTATAATGGCTCAATAGTGTGAACAAGGGTTCTTAAGTGGTAACTAACACAAATGAAGGAATTAATTAGTCTAGCTACACAAAGCAACCCATTGAATGAAGATCTGATTTGTTAGGTGATGGAACAGACTGTAGATGAGATCGAGATCAAATAAAGTTGAATGTATAGCAGAGAGCATTAACTGAATATAAGATTTTAGGGTATGACAAAGAGAATGAGGAAAGTTTTTTCTAACAAAATTTAATGTTGCGAGGCTCAATGCACAGAGGTATTGCAATATATGATAAACCCTATTAGATGGATTAATGTTGAGTTGGACAGTGGTGCGTAGCTCGAGGTATAGGTAGCTTGTTGGTGAAGTCTATAAAGAAGGGAAACCCTAATTTGATGTGTGAGCTGATCTAGATGGTTGAGAGAATCTAGAGTAGAGATTGTTGATTAGTGGAGTTAAGAAAAAAGTGAAGAACATCTGAGTGTGTTGATGAAGTTGTATCTATTGTAGGTGTGAGAAGTTTGCAAGAGCACAAGGTGCTGAATAGAGTTATGTATTGTTGAGTGTGCAACATATGCAAAGAGAGAAGAGATTGTATAGTGTAGATGTATGAGATATTGCAAAAGGGGAAAGAAGAGTAGAGCAACAAGATAAAATAGTGATTGTTCTATGTGTAGAGGAGAGTGCAGCTTCAACAACATAAAAGTTAGTTGCAGTAAGTGCGACAATGTACTGTATGTATTGATGCATCTCAGGTTTTGTAGAACCAAGTCTATGCATATTTGATATTATTCTTATTATACTGAGTTGTGCCTCAGAATAGGGGATTGTAGTCTCCTCGAAGTTGTGGCTTCTAAATTAGGGTGTTGTTGCATCCTTGAAGTGGTTGCTTCTAAATTAGGTAGTTGATGCTTCCTTGGGTTGTAGCCCTAAAATATTGTAACATAGATTTAGATTGTGATGTTGGATTTGAGTAGTAGACTCAAGTAGCCTTAGTCACTGTGTTTTTTCCCATATCGGGTTTTCCACGTATATCTGGTGTTATGTGATGTTTTTGTGTACATGCATATTTTTGTATCACATGATTAATATCTACATATTAAGGGTTAAAGAAATTAGTCTACACAAAAGGTTTTGAGTTAAAATTTTAATATCTACTGATTCACCCCCCTCTAAGTAGATCATTGTGTTCCAACAATTCCTCCAATTCAAAACAAGGAAATGATCCTATATGTATCTACAACACTAACAACATTAGGAGCTATGTTAGTACAACTAGATGACAATAAAAAGGAAAGATCAGTGTACTATTAGTCAAACACTAGTGGGCTATGAATTAAACTATTCACACATAGAAAGAGTGTGTCTATCTCTCATATATGTAGAACAGAAGTTGAGACACTATATACTAATCAGGAAAGTAAAGATGATATCAAAAGTGGATCCCCTAAAGTATCTATTAGAAAAGGCAACTCTAACAGCGAGGACCGCTAAGTGGGTAATGATACTCAATGAGTTTGATATAGAATACATTGACAAAAAATCCATAAAGGGACAATTAATAGTAGATGAACTAGCAGAGGCACCAATGGAAGATCATTAGCCTCTAATATTAGAATTCCCAAATGAAAGCATACTTCTAATTGACCAGTCAAGTCGTTGGACCTTGTACTTTGATGGGTCCCACACACAACATGGCTCGGGAGCTAGTATCCTATTTCTCACATCGCAGGGAGATAGTATACCTAAAGCTTATAAGATTATTTTTCCATGTGCCAACAACATTTATGAATATGAAGCACTCATCACTAGATTGAAGATGGTTGTAGTATGGAAGATAAAGGAACTATAGGTCTATGGAGACTCTCAACTGGTAATAAGACAGGTAAATGATGAATACCAAAAGAAGGATGAAAAACTTATTCCATACAAAAGGATGGTGGATAGCTTCAAGTAGTACTTTGTTGTCATCACCTTCGAATAGGTTTTCAAAATCAATAACAAAGGAGATGATGCTATGTAAAAAATAGGTTCACTCCTTGAAATTCCATTAAACATTCCCAAATACGAATTCCTCGTGGAGCAACTACTTATACTGATATTTGACATCTCAAAATTAGAACTCATTTGTGATGTTGTTGGTCCTAATTTTCCATGGTACCAAGATATGTTTCCTATATCCAACATGGTATCATACCCCTTGACATAATAACAAACCAAAAGAAAACCGTTGTCCGTAGAACATTCTGATTCACTATCTTAGGACATACCCTAGATAGACGAAGTCTAGATGGTACATTACTTTGATGTCTCAACGTGGAAGAAGAGCAAACCGCTTTACAAGAAGTGCATGAAGGTATTTGTGGGTCTCACTCTAGTGGACCTAATCTAGTAAAAAAGTTGTTGAGAACAAGGTATTATTGGCCCTTAATAG
Source organism: Sequoia sempervirens (assembly GCA_007258455.2). NCBI lineage: Eukaryota > Viridiplantae > Streptophyta > Pinopsida > Cupressales > Cupressaceae > Sequoia > Sequoia sempervirens. The sequence continues at coordinate 82,357 of VDFB02271196.1, read as the reverse complement.
ACTAGGAATCTATTCATTACTCAAGGAAATATCACCAATGTCAACAACACAGTGACCTTGTTTATACACCAACACAAGAACTATGACCTATAACAACACCATGGCATTTATCATAGTGGGGATTAGACTTTATAGGTAAGATATCTCCCACTTCATCCAATGGACATAGGTTCATTATCACCGCAACTAAATACTTCACAAAGTGGATTGAAGCCATTCCATTAACTTACATCACAGGGAAGAAAATATCCAAGTTCATCTTGAATTATTTGAAATTTTATCAGTATGGAATTCCCCAAAAAATCATAATGGACAATGAAATCCCATTCAAGACCAAGATGTCTATGAGCTTTGTTCAACGTTTTCTATCCAAGATTGATTCTCGACCCCATACTATCCCCAAGGAAACGGTCAGGCTAAAGCATCCAATAAAACCATTCTGAAAAATACTTAAAAGTATTGTTAATAACACTAGCCATTATTAGTATTTGTAGCTAAATCCAACTTTATGGGCTTACTGAACCAACATCTACACACCTAAGGGTGCCACACCTTTTTCCTTGGTTTATGGATTTGAAGCGATCCTACCTATTGAAGTTGAGATCCCCTCACTATGAGTATCCCTGAAAGGCATTGTTAGCAATGAGGAATATTGGGTGTCCAAATTGAATGAATTGGAACTCCTAGATGAAAGGTGTTTCAGTGGGTTAAACCATCTTCAAGTTTATCAAAATCGACTCAAACAAAGCTAGAACAAAAAGAAGATCCAACTAAATTAGGATGGGAAGAGGAAGTTTGAACCAAACTAGTTAGGTCCTTTTATCATAACAATAAGCTATGGCTCAAAAGCATATCAGTTGGCTACTCTTGAAGGAGAACCTTTAGCTGAACCTCTAAATAGAAACCATCTCAAAAGGTCTTATACTTGAGCGTATTAAAATATCATTAGCGAAAAAGAAAAGAAAAAAAAAAAAAAAACAATAAAAACAGTAAAGAGAAATAAAATGTTCTTTGAGTGAAAACCACCCTGTGGCGCTTCTAGAACTGGTACCGTAATGAAAACCTGACAATCAGGCACTACATTTGAATAAGACATGTATCTCTATCTATTAGCACTATCTAAAGCATCCACCCCATCCGTCCCATGATAAAACATGCAACCAACCATGGTTTGATGACTGGTCAAGTGTTGAACCTTGCTGCACCATCAAAATCCATCTATACTAATAAACATAAACTTATCTTGAACTGGGGGAAGCTTCCCAAAACTAATAGTAGATTGGATCCTTGTACATCCCATCACTGTCGAAAATGAACAAAAATACAAAACATCCAAAAAACAAACAAAATCAAAACAAAATAAAAAACATCAAAAATCTCAAAAGCATGTTATGCTTTGAGTCAACACCAGTTAAACTATGTGGTCTTTGTGTGTATAACGTAGGCACTTGGATAATATTTGATCATCCCCTAAGGCCCTAGGTCAGTCCCCTTACGTATCTTTCATGGTCTTTAAACTTAAATAAAAATTCAAAAAAATATTTGAAAAATAAAAAAGAAAAGAAAAACATACTCTTATCAAACAAGCAAACTACAAGCCTCTATGTGTATAATGTAGGAAAGGCCATCACTGATGAGCCTACAAGGCTCTAGGTTAGTCCCCCAAAAAAAAATAAAAAAATTCAAATATCTTATCAAAATCCAAAACATTCATTAAGTACAAAAAACTCCAAAAATAGTGTTAGTCAATATACTCAAACTATGATGTCTCTGCATTCGCCATGTAGACAAGGCTAATCTCTAATCATCCCTAGAGGCACTAGGTTAGTCCCTCTAGGTCCCCTTATTTTTTTCTAAATCTTTTGAAAACAACATCAAATAACTCCAAAAATCGTAAAAGGTGTCATCTCCATTGTCACCTATCTGCAATAAAATGTTCATTCATAATAAAAAATCATCATATTCAACCTTTGACAAGGAAATCTACAAAAAAATAAAACATCAAGATCGAAACTTCCAAAGTAAAAAATGAAACAGATGGATCACTATCAAACTATAACAATGCCTTGGTATTAACTACCTACCTATCAATAATTCATCAACATCCTAATGTATGTCTTAACGATTAAAATGTTCCTATAATAGACATCACTAATGGATAACATCCTAAAACATCAAATGACTATGGCAAGCAACACTACATTGTTTATCTTTTTTATGATCTTATCTTTTAAATTTATCTTAATTATGACATTCCCAAGATCTCTCAAGGATGTCCATTAAGGATTTAGAGAGGAAGGAATGGAGATATTGATCATCGATTTTTATTTATTTTGTTTGTTAGATGTTTTTGTGGTATTACCATGATGGATACTTGCTTTGTTTTATGTGTGGAAGTCATTTTGAGGAAATTCGTGTAGAAGTTGCATGTTAGGAAATGATTGTTTTACTGGTTTTGTCGATTGAAAAGTAGTTTGGGGTTTGAACTCATAAAGGATGGGTATTTTGTTCTATCTGACATGAATCTGATTGGAAAGGTATTACTTATAGCAATCACTAAGAAGTTGACAATATAAGCAATCTCCTTGACTTGAGTTTGAAGGCATCCATTTAAAGAAATCTACATCCATTTTTTGATAGCTCTTGCAAACACACGTTACTCTGCGAATGGAGAAGAGCTCATTATCAAACAACCATTTGTTTCTAGCTGCAGCAGTGGGCCGAAGATTTGGTGATTGCATCAAACACTTTTCAAACTCACTAAAGTGGTGAGGATTTCCAAAAATCTCACGTTGATTTATTCTTGTAATGGTTGTGCAAAGGAACATCATAATGAGGGCGGCCTCCACTTTACATCTGTGACTCACAGGTATTTGTTATTTTACCTAGTGTCCCCTAGAACAATGCCTTCTTCATGTGTAATTTCCTCCATAAGTCTTGAAAACAAAATCACCAGTTCATAGGCAGATTCTTCACAATGCCTCCTCTAGTATTCATCATGCAATCTTGCGTTGCAATCCTAAATAAATTTTGTGCATATCACTTATTAATTCAATCTGCTTTATCAATACAATCCTATGATAGAGTCTAAAGGAGAATAATGGCATTATAATCTCTACTTTATTGAGACATTTCACTTTCACTCATATTTGACATTAGAGATAGCTATTGTTTTGTCCACTATGGCTGTTGTTTTTTGACAAGGATAACACATGCATTGTTAGTAGTATAAGGGGATTACGTAGCAACATTTCATTGTATGGCCAAAATAAAATGATTGGATCTAAGTCTAAAGCTTCGACACATTTCAAGGCATCAAAATGATTTGCAACAGCTTGCATGTGAAGAAGTGTTTAGAGTGGAAACATAAATATTTTTGCAAAGTTCATGGCCATCAACAAGGTAAGACGTTGGTCAAAGGTTTTGGAATTTATCTTTACACCTGCTCTGATCATTTCTCAAAAGTTTCCTAGGCCTCTTCAATAGAACTGGTGTGATGTATTGAAAGAGAAACAAGAGTTGTTTTGCTCATCAGTCTGCTAGATTGTAGCAGCAGTGGTTTTGTGATAGTATTATCTATAGGAAGGTAAAAGTATGGTTTTGGTGTGAACTTTACTTTTTTCAAGGCCTTCTTAATAACGCTGACATTTTTTTTACTATCATACGGCCTAATTTAAAGGCTCTTTACTTTTAGATTTATTTACACTGATTAGATATTCTCTGACGGCTATCAAAAATCTTCAAAATCGCCTTCGATATCAATAATTCATGTTCTTCAAAATCTGTCGCTCTTATCCGACATTAAGACTCTTTGTTGTCTTAATCAAGTATGCTTATTCTACTTTCCCAATATCGATGGTTATGTCTTAAATTTGGTGTTTTAGAGAGCGATTACAAATTGAAGTCATTATTAAATAATGTTTGCACATTTTATGTAAAATCTTAATATCGATTGAACAACCTTGTGCAAATCTTTGTTTTTATTGGCATACACTTGAAGCTTTTTCCACTCAACATCGTTCTTGAGATAGTTATAAAAGTATTTATTGACAAAAGATAAATCTAGTGGGATTTTGTAGATCTAACAAGATTATCTATGAAGATTAATGTCACCGTGGAAAGCAATTACTTCATACATTTAATCTGATTGCAATTAATGTGTTGTTTATGAAAATGGAATTCAAGCTGGATATGATGGGATTTTGATGTTGCAATTTGGCCACCGTACTTTACATCTGGAAAAGGGAAAAATCAGTTTCTATTTGAATTTAAATAAAGTCATTGATCTGTGATTGATTTGGTTTTGCTAACTTAAACTTGTTGGGTGCAAATTGCTAAGGTGGAGTCTATTGATCAGTTCTTCATAAATTTCATCTATTCTCATGAAGACAGATAAATCACAAGCAAATTCGAATCGGAGAAGTGGGCATTGAACTTGAAAAAGAATTTTTAAATGCTTATTGCAATAAGTCTCAAGCATCCATTACTGCTTTTTTTTTCTATTTTAGGTCAACTATTTCAACTTGAGTTTAAAATCAATCATTGTTTTGACTTTTTTTCAAAGTTGGGCCAAAACTGAACCCTAGAAACTCACTAGCTTTTGGATTTGGTTAAAATTGAACAATCAACTTCACACTTCATCTTGGTGCATTGAAAAGAATCAAAATCATTGCTTTGAGGCTTAAAATGAACATGCGCTTTTCGTGTTTCCTAATCTCTTATACAAAGTAATCTCATTTAAAAGGGCGTATGCACTTCTCTTGTGCTTCATAGCGACCTTGAGAATCAAAAGTATTTTTGATGTCATTAAGTTGCATAAAATATTGCCTCCACACTTCATTTTAGAATTAAAATTGAATAAAAATTGCGAGTGTGAGTTAGGTATATCGCATGTGTTCTCCCTTTCTTTCTAAACGAAGGTCAATTGAACTATAGATGTGCTTGCTTATTGTTGTTTATCTTTAGAGGGGCATGCCTAAGAGACACATCCGAAAGGAGAACTCAAAGGTGAGTCCAATTGGTTTTTCATTCGGGTTGGTATATAAATGGATAAGACTAAATTTTCAAGTCTTCATGGTATGTAGGCCTTAGCCGTACAGTGTCTTTCACAATGGGGTACTACCGTAAAAAGTATAAGTGACCTTAGTAGGATTGATTAAAGCCTTTAGTGGCTTGCTGGACACTTGCAAGGTGCCATGTCCCCAATGTCCCATCATTAACAACCTTGTTTGTAGTAGCCAACCAGTCCATCCAATGAGTTTATCAAAGTGGTGCATTGTAACTTAGATTCCAAGAAGTTACTTGCCATGTTCGATCCTGGTTGAAATATAGAGGTTAAGACTTCATTCTTAACATACCTTTATATTTTTTCCTTGGTTGCATGTAAAATCATCTCTTCTACTATGCAGGGCATGAGGAAAACCCACCAAGAAAAACATACCAATTGAGCTAGGATGTTATATTGCTTGTGAGTCAGTTTGAAAACATAGTGCTTGCAACCAAAACATTGAAACCAACATTCAATGAATCATCAAAATTTCAAACCCTTTAGGAGAAGCAAATATCCTTGAATGAATTCGCATGCCCTTGCTTTCCCTTGGGATTCATGTCCTTAGAGGTTTCTAGGCATTTGGATTTCATTTCAATTTTCTCCTACTAAGGTCAACATTAGGAAACCTTTGCCTTGATTTCCTCGATTTCTACATAATGTATTTTGTGGGATGAAAGAAAATTAGGACATTGGACATTCAACTTGAGAACTAATCAAGAAGTGTTTATGGTAAAAATAATCCATTAAGCAAAGATTAAGTCAATTGGACCCCACACATGTGCTTGTGTATCTTTTGATCATATGGTTTTTCATACAAACTTTTATCTTTTGGGTTTTGAACTAATCTTAGAGAAAAACATTTTCTTCACTATCTTGGTCTTGTAAACAAGGTTATCCTTAGGTTCACGTAGGATCAAATCAAACACTTCATCCAAATTCCAAACATCTATCAAAATTCATCCCAAAAACAACTTTAGAGCTTTGAAAACATCATTCTAGACTTGGGTAAATCATCAAAATCAAAATTACCTTGTTTAGTTAGGAGTATGGGAATGCATCCTTTCTCATACCTCTAGTTAAACGAACACACCTTTGAACGAGTTCATCCTAAGATAACATCTAACATCTTAGGGCTTACAAGTTCATTATCCAATCAAACCAATCAAAATCAAACCCTAAGTCTAGCATTGATCCAAAGTTCCTAAATGTTCAACACCCATATCATTCACCCCTTTCATCATTCATTGGTCCTAAAGCACCTTAGAGGTCAACAAGGTCAAAACACAAGAAGAACATGGAATATAAACTTGATCCATACATCATGAGTAAACCAAATCAACTGAACTTTCAAAGCCTTATAATGTTGATTGATTATCAACACTCACATCTATACAATCCGTACATGGGATCATTATCTCCTACAAACCTCAATGTTATGACAAATGTGAGTATGCCTAGTCAAAACTTTGGAACACATTTCTCGATGATAGATTTAAATCCGAGCCCAAACCTACAAATATATCAACCAAAAAATTAAGGCATGAGTCTTCAAACGAACAACATCATCCCATTAAATCCCTACATTCCAAATGTGAATGTACCAAGTACAACTTTAAAAAACATGAACATTTTGAATCCAAACTTGGTAAACTTTGGGATGGATATGTTTGCAAATCATTTGATTATTATTCAAAGTCCAAACAAGATGTTAACGACTCCATGTATTAATCCAAGTCAAGGTAACAACATGCAAAATCAAAGTTACCTAAATCAAGGCAATGTGATTCCCAACTTCAACAATGTTCAATTTCAACCTATCATGCCAAATCTAAACATCATCCCGAATCAGAACATTGTCCAAAATCAGTTGGTCCAAGGAAATCCATCAAGCACCAATAAAATCATTGTATCAAATCCTCCAAGTATACCATTGATATCACAACAACAGATGGTATCCAATCAAACACCAATGTTGATCCAAAAAAATCAAAACACGATCTTCCAAGGACCTATCACGTCATCCATTCCAACCATCACTATCACTTCAATAATTGCAACCACCACTCTCATACCCATCACATCTCAATCCTTCACTACCATGATCGCTCCAAGCATATCTCGACCACTTGTCGCTGCATCCAACACAATTCTGAATCCGCCACCACTACCACCTAAACCAAACACAACAAGCCAATACAGTAATGCGCTAAAAGCTTACCAAGCCTACCAAAAAGCACTGCAGCAGTACCAAGTTGCTTAGTAAGCTACTCAAGCTACCCAAGCCTCCCAAGCCACACAAGCTTCTTAGGCTTCCCAACAAAAACAAGAACAAACACAAAAAATGATAACTATTGGGGACAATGACCAAGATCTATCCATCAATGAACACCTTGAAGATGTTTTGACCTCATCCAATGATCAAATTAACATACATCAAGAATCACTTTTCAATCATGATCAAAATACAACAACAATACCCAACAATGATCGAATTCAAGAAATGTTGACATCACTTGACCCTATGGTTGAAGACATTGATAATTTCTCTGCCAAATTTTTTGAAAACAATGTTCAAAATCTATCCATTAATGAGCACATTGAAGATGTTTCTACCCCATTCAGAGATCAACTCACAATTCATCAAGAGCCACTTTTTAGCAATTTATTTCAAGGAGTGTTAGGATTATTCAATCCTATCGACATAATGCATGATCCATCAACCAATGATCATGTTGAAAATGTCTCTACATCACCTAATGAGTTAGAGGACATATCTCAAGAATTTATTCCAAAGCAAGATCAAAATCTTCCACCAAGGTCTAGCAATGGTCCTTTCCAAGACATGTTGCCCCCTTTGACCTCATGGTTACAGATATGGAAGGAACCCTGAAATCGACACTTGAAGATATTGAACCATTTACCATGTCTAATGATGACATCCAAGAACCCTTTATAAGCAATCCATCCTTTGAAATTGACCTATGTCAAGAACTTGATCCAAAGCATGTCAAAAGTAATTCTAAAATTAATCAAGATCAAGATCAAGAATTTTTATCTCCAAGATACTACAATGATCTAATGGACACTCTCTTATCTATACAAGATGTCACAAATGATGATCATATCCATATCACGCATAATCCTCCATCTACCCATGAGATGGTTTCTATGGATGGACACGTAGATGATCTTCATTCAGAACATGATTCCTTTACTCCTGATATTATTACACAAAAAGAGAAGGTTATTGATTCCTACAATCAGGACGAGTTTTCAACATCAGGATTAGATATATCCCAAATTCAGACAGGGGCTATCATGACTAAAGATATACAACATTATCCACTCAAGAAAATAGGTTAGATAGAATAGGATATTTCAAAGTCAACAGAGCAACAAATTCCAATAACATCATTTGTGGTGGTCATTTATCAGAAAATGGATTCTAAACAAGAGCTCTTAGAACAGGCAGAATCAAAGGATGAAGGTAATAGTACCACCATACATGGGGGCAACTGTCTCAAGAAAACATCAATATAGAGAGCACAAAGAGTCCTTATGGTGAAACTGATGTCAATACTACAACCAACCACGTCATGAATCTTCATCCACCCATCACCCCATCCACGATTTGGGACCAACTTTGAAATAAATATTTGAATCAAAGCACAATGAATGTTATCAAAGAAAAAGAAGCAAAGAAGCATAATGGACAAATCAAATACATATGGATACAAAATACAAAGAAATATTACCCCTATCAAACTCAACAATTCAAAGAAAATATGGGGCAAAATAAAAAGGGTTAAAGTATCCATCAAGGATGCCCACAAAAGCAAAAGCAGGATTTTCAAGTGACGTACAAAGTGTATCAAGTTGTTGGTCTTAATTCCATGTGCACTTCTGTATCCACCCATCATTGCTCATCTTCCCAAGTTTGGAGAGTCAAAGGTTCCAAATTATCAACCAATCCATATTTTATCCCTAAACACAGTCCATCCACACCTCCATGCATGATATCCAATTCTCACATTGACCATGTATTGGCAATGACCCTTCATCATAAGGATTCTAAAGGAACTCTATCGCGATGTGCACACAGAGACAGAGTTAACCCTGGTATCAATAAAGCAGATCAAGAATCCCAAAAGTTGCATTCAAGTGTATGTATCTTAGCAAAGCAACTTCTTCAAGTAGGCTATCTATGGCACATCATGATAGAAGCATCTACATTAGCAACACCTTGTAGTTTAACATGAGCTTTAAATCTTTCACAAAAAATTAAAACCAAAAATATAAAAAAATATCAAAAATCAAAAAAGAATCAAAAAAAGGATTGAAAACAATAAAGAAAAAAAATTGTCCTCTAGTGAAAACCACTACGGTGGCACTTTGGGCAGGTACCATGATGAAAGCCTAGAAAATAGGTGTCATGTGTGGAATCAAGCATCTACATGCACTAGTTCAGGTGAAAGCGTCTTATGCCATCCATAATAAATTTAGCATTCCATCCATCTCAGCCATAATAAATCCATTCATCCATGGACCATTTATCCAACCCATTTCCATCTATCTTCCACATTATCTTAATCTTGATGAAGTTCAGTGCACACTTTATGATTTCTTATGGTAAACATCTTGACATGAGCCATTTTCATTGATCCTATCCTATGCAACATTATCTAAGCCATGAAGCATTATCCAATTCAACATACTCTGTTCAAACTTATTGGAAGATAATACTTGGCATCCTTTGCATGCTTACCATATCCATCCATCCATACATCTATCCAAGCATCCACCCATAACATTCCATACATTGCTAGACACTAGGGGTAGATATTTACATCTTGCTTTGAGAATAAATCTTGATCTATATCCTCCAACTTATGTGGTGATTCAAACATTGGAAAACATGAAATAAAATTGGTCCACCACTTGTGAGAAAAAATACAAATCACTAGCCCATGGTATATTTTGACGAGAAGAAATTCCTTTTCAGTCTTCATCTTTCATCGAACATCAATCCAAGTAATCACTATCAGTTGCATCTAAGCTGCACTTCAAATGTCACATCAAATCATCCAAACATCTTTTGTTCGAAACCAAGCTTCAACAATCCTGATCAATCGAATCCAATCAATCCATAATCTTGGGATATCCTTCTCGATCATTATGTTGCTTAACACTATCATTGCATTGTTGTGCATCGTCAACAATGTTATCATCATCAATCCTGATCAATCAATGCTTGCATTGTTGTGCATCCTCAACAATGTTATCGTCATCAATCCTGATCAATCAAATCCTTGCATTATTGTGTATCCTCAACAATGTTATCATCATCATCAATCCATCGATTCGATCAGTCAACCTTAGCTTGGTCTTCAACAAAATTCCAAACAAAGCACTGATATCATCACACATATCCATATCCAAATCGTCAAAATCATGCAAAAAATCCAAAAACATCCAGAACATATCAAAAATCCAAAAACATTTGAAACCATATCAAAAATCCAAAAAACACTCAAAAAGTCAAAAAAACATCAAAAACGAGGTTATCCGAACTACGTCGTCTCTGAGCTTAAACGTCGGCAAGGTTCATCTTTGATCAACCCCCGAGACATCAAAATCCAAAAACATTCATAAAATCTCGAAAAACCCCAAAACATTGGAAAATAAAAAATCAAAACATTTGTAAAATCTTGAAAATACCAAAAAAAACAAAAGCCTCAAAACATTCCAAAAACGTAAAAAACATCTAAATATTTGAAAAAATCCATCCGTCCCATTTCTCTTTCACCCGCGATAATCAATCATCCATAATAAACTGATCGTCACCTTCATCCTTTGACAACATAAATAGAAACAATCACAACAATCGGCAAAAGAAAACTTCAATCGTAAAATCAAAATCGAAACAACAAACCGTTAAATGCAAAATCAAACTCTTGATCATTTTCAAACATGTCAATTGACCTTGTATCAACAGCCTATCAATCAACTTATCAACCAATCATCATCCTATACAATGCATGTCCTAGGATATATCGTTATGACAATGGGCATCATGTTGGAAATCACTTTGGATGATCAAAACGACGTGCTGCCATCGACTAACATGTCCTAGGATGTATCCTTCCTACAACGGACATTATCTATTGGCAATCATTTTGATTCTTATCCTATCAAAACAAAATCCCTTTGGCTAGAGGGATGAAGAACATTGGCTTGTTTGCGTACTTGATCTTTTCTTTTGATTTATCTTATTGCGCTCATTCCAAGGACCTCTCGATGATATCCAGACAAAGGATTTAGAGAGATAGGAATGGGGCAACGATCATTATCCTTTTGTTTGTTGTGCTTGTTGGACATTCTTGTAATATAACTTGGCGAATACTTGCTTTGTTAGGTACAACCTAGCAAGGTTTCTGTATGTCAAGTGTGAACAAGAATACTCCTATCTATTTGTCGAGTCAAAGTCCATCACACTAGGTACAACACCATCCTGGTTCTTTATACCTTGATGCATCGTAACTACGTGTGTTATCAAACATAAGGTAAGTAGCCCTTTTAAAATCCCAATCCTTGATAAGCGAATCATCATCTATCATCATCATCATCTCTAATTAAGTCTCGTCAAATCATGAACTTGTTGGATCCTCTTGTCATCATCTCATTTCTTCTTTCTTCTCTCTGTGCTAACATAACATCACCAATTCATCCAGCTTGCATCCATCTTGCATCCATCCTGCATCCATCAGCATTATGTACATCATCTCACATGCATTTTCATCATCATAATATAGATCTGTTAGTCTAAGCATCTCATTAAATCATACATGATTTGCATAATCATAGCATATCACATCATATCATCATTTAAGTTTTTTAGGATAATATAGATTAGTTATTCTAAGCATCTTGAAACCATCCCATTTGCATCATCATCATAACCATCCATATGTCCATCTTGAACCTCTTTATCGCTAGATCGACCCCTCATCAAATATTTTCGCTTGATCTCTCGAGGGGGAAATGTACTAGTGTACTTCTTTTCGCTGGGGCATCCAAAAAAATCAAAATTTTTTTGAATTTTGATTGTGGCATGTTTATTCTTTGAACCAATGCAGCAAGTACATTGCTTCAAAGAGGGGCAAAATGTAGACATGCAAAATTGACATCACACATATTTAACTAATCATATTCACTCGTCAATTAAATAAACCAAGGTATTTAAATTGAATAAATTAACTTTATTTAATTTAAGCCTATCATCATCCTTTTAATTAAATAAATCGAACCTTTATTTAATTAAATTTGAAATCACCTTTCATCTCCTTTTGATTTAATTTAAATCCCTAAATCTAAGTCAAATGGGTCACAACATCTAATCATCATCTAAATTAATCTAACCTTGATTAATTTAATCTAACCACCCATCACATCCTCTAGCTTTTCCCACTTGCACCAATAAAGCATTTTAATTCATTTATTAAAATCAACATTTTCCCTCAATAAAGCATCTTTTGAGAATATTCCTCAAGTTTGAATTTGAAAGCAATTTGACTTGTCCCTTCCAACATGGCAATAAATCCCCTCTTACATGTCCCCCACTTGGCATTAAATTCTCTTTTTCTCCCTCCAACAAGCCAAATTTGAATTTGAAAAAGGCCAACCAATCTCATTTATTGGCACATTGACCAAAACTTGCACATTCCTCAACCACCCACAAGGTGACAAGTGGCTTCATCTCATTGTCTAAAACTTTATCCCACATTGGTCCCTTTTGAGCACTCTTAGCATTTGAGAATCTATAAATAGAGGCTTCATTCTTCAACAAATCATCCACAATCCTCATGCAAAGTTACTTTCTTTAATGGAGAACTAATTTTGTCCACTCCACAATACGAATATCTATCTTCACAACTTCACAACTTGATTCACAATCTTCATAGCATTTTCATATCATGGAGCTTAGTAAGGATTGGGAAAGGGCTTCTTTCCATAGAATTACCAAGCCAATATGAGATAGAGTTGGCATCATGTTTTTATGTGCTTTTTCTTTAGTTATCTTGTTATTTGTTTGCATTTTAAAACATGTTGGATTATCTCATATGGATGTGAATATTTTCTTTGTTGCTAATGATGTGTGTTGGAATTTTAGCCATTTGCAGATTTAGCATCCACATTATGATATATAATCCAATTGAAATTTACTTATTGATCACTCTTTTTAGACTAATGATCCCATGATCATTTTGCAGGAAATAATGTTTTTTATAAACATCTAAATGATATTACATTGGAGATCTTCGAGCCCACCATACTACATGGTGGAACATTAACCATTTAGTTCTGTTGTTCGGTAATAACACATTCAATTGAACTAAGGTCCTTAAGAAAGTTGGTACTTATCTAAAGTATGTGAGGGACCAATATAGGTCACATTTAGAGAAGAAGAAAAAGTACTAGCATTCCCCCATGATTCCAGAGAGGGGGACCTAGTGTCATATGGAAAGGAGAAGGCTGAAAAGAGAAAAGGAACTTAGACACCACTGGGCCAAGGAAGGTATGTGATACTATGAGCAATGTAATTATATACTGATTACTCTTTTTTTTTACATAATCTAACATATTTCAAACTTTTCATAGGCTGCCCAACACATTGAAGGCAATAATTTGGAAAGACTAGAAAAACACGAGCAACATAAACTTGGCTCTGGTGGTTATATGAAATTAGCCACACGAATTGTAAGTATCAATAAATGAAATATTGCACCCAAATAATAAATTGCAAACAATTTTTGATTTATCACACCATAGAAGCAAAATTCATGATATTATGCAAAAATGCAGGGCTCTAAATTCAACAGAGTGCCCACAGAAGAGGACCTGAAGATTGCCTTCCAGCAAGGCTATGGAGCCATGGCTGAATGCCTAAGACTCTTGATTGGGCAAACACAAGCTTCCATTGCATCTGACACAGGTAAATAAATTCAATGAAGTTTATTTAAAATTGAATACTTGTGCAATCTATTCAATATTAATTTCCACCATAAAGTAATTATGTGCCTATTTGTTTTAAACAAGAAAGCAATGACAATACTACACATGACATTGGAATGCAACCTGGTGAGGGTGGAGCACAACTTGTAGATGAAGGTCATGGTGTGCATCCCGATTCTAGATGTATTCATGTGCTATACAAAACGTAGTATAGATTAATACAATTAAACATATTTAATTGCAATTGGTGTATTAATTAATGTAACCTTTCATGTTTCAACTTTAGAGCATGTAAAGCGTGATCAATATGTTGAGCATGATCAGGCTAGAACGATCAAAAACATGATGTGGCCCCATCAGGTAAAGAGGACCACTCTAATGTTCTTTAAAACATATTTAATTACAATTGGTGTATTAATTAATGTAACCTTTCATGTTTCAACTCTAGAGGATTTAGAGGGTGTTCAACATGTTGAGCATGAGGCTATAAGACAAGATTAGGAACATGATGTGGCCCCATCAAGTAAAGATCACCACTCTAATGTTCTTTTAATTAATGAAATACTTGTAACAATAATAATAAAACATATCAATTTAACATTTCTTTGTTATTGTAGCAGACGCCCCCTTGTAGCAACCTCCATGTCATGAGTACATGACTAGGCATACATTAAGATCAAGAGCAGAGGGAAGAACAACTGAAGGGGGGGGCAGATGATTTAGAAAATGATACTCCACTTCTTTTTTTAGTTGCAAAAAATAAACAAAAAAAAAGTGATTATAATCATATTATGACAACCATATTTTTGATTATATGTTTTGATTAGAGGTAAAAGACGGGTTTTGAAGGGGCCCAAAACACTTTATAAAAAAAAAAAGATGATATAAAAAGGAAACAACATTAAATAACCATCAGCCCATCGACAACAAACCACTAGCCAAAAAATAGCCAAAAAGAAGGATACTAACCAACACCACTACATATTGTTCAAAATTTCAACAACTTCCATCTCATTAGCAACAAGCTTCTGCCCCTTAATCCCACTATTAGAAACCTCAATACCCAAGGCCCTAGGCTGATTTTTCATTCTATTTCTAGTCCTAGCCCCAAGCGCACTAGTTTTTACCTCACAACTCAAAACAGAACCTTTAGCAACACCCTTTTCAGCAACATAATCCTCTGCCATCAGCTTACCGTAAAAAACCATTACATCAGCAGATACATTTTCCTTTCTCTTTTTAACAATAGTCCTAGGGGAGATAGCCATCGTAGAGTTTGGCATAGTCAAGACTTTAGGGGCTTCTCCACTCTTCATAACAAAATTCCAAATTTTATCAATTTTCTCCTCAAGGGATAACATTCTTCCCTCCATACTCTGTTTTAGATTGACGATTTCCTTTGCCACAATATTAGCAACAATATTGAGACCATCCATTAAATTATCAATTTGGCTTTGGATTGAAGGGTCCTCAGCCTTGCTAGCAACACCTCTAATATGAACATTGGTCCTATCAATCTCATGAAAGAACCATTTAATTTTTTTTTAAAACACATTAACACTATCACAAGCCGAACCCAACACAACAGAAAGATCCTCCATGTCAAAGTTTTCAATACATTTTCCCACAACAACATCCTCTTTAGAAGAACTCTCATGAACCTTATCAACAAAAGCTTCCTTACCTTTACCAGTAGGGACATGAGACTTCATCCTACGAATGGAATTGGCAATTTGCTTTGCAACAACCTTCCTCTTCTGAATCCTATCCGCATCTGCTTTACTGGTTCCCATAGCCTATTCACCACCCACAACTATAACCTTCTCCTACTTTGGAAACCCTATGACAATGCTTAGAACATCCTCATCATGGAAGCCACCAGCCAGAGAGAGAGGGAAATCCTTCTCCAGGTGTTGACCGACTTTCAAAACCCTTCCCTTCTAGCTCCCCTCAAGATCTTGCACAACTCTAGACGCAAGGGGAGGAGAAGAAGCTTCCCCATAAAGATCATTTTTATCTCTGCCCCCCTTAGAAGGAACAATCACCTCCACATCATCACTGCAAGTCATATATCCTGCCTTCTCATCCATTTTCCTTTTCCAAGATTTACCCTTAATAGGGGAAATGGGGCCCTCCTCCAAAGAGGTGTATGAATCTAGGACATTGTCAACATCATCATCCCTATCCAACTCAAATTCTTTATTTAAAATAAGCCTCCTCTTCTTCGGTTTCTTAGAAGCCCTTTCCTCACTTGACTTAGTTTCATAGCCCTCCCTAGCTTTAACAAAAATATTCTTCAGAGAAACAAGATTTTTATGGACATCATAAGCTTTCACATGTTCATAAATCAAAATAATCAACCCCAAATGCAAGATAGGATTTTTGGGGTTCTTCCTATGCTCTTTAATCCCACAGTCCATCAACATCAACAAATAATAGGGAAATGACACCCATTTCTTTTGCCAAAAATGGTTAAGCAACATAAAATGGTAATTATTAATGGTCATGTACCTTCCTTCTAGGGTTACATACCTCATGATTTCTTTGACAATATCCCGCCAGAGAGCTTCCAAGGAACTCCCCAGATACCCACCACTCTTCGTGGGCTTCAAGTCATCAATCTCATTCTTTTTGAAGAAAAGGGACATCATGACTTGTGATTCTTTCTTATCACTAAACACTTTCATACCCTTAATATCCAAGCCTACAATTTGGGCTATGAATTCATCATCCACCACAATTTCCCTACCACCCAAATCCAGGGTTCTCTCTTTCCACCCTTTTGCAACCAATTCAGTAACCTAGGGATTATTGCCATGCAGTTTCTCCATGAATGGAGTAAGACCACCCTTTTCTTAAATCTCCCACACCTCCTTTCTCAGCTTAGTAGTATCACAACTCAACACGATTTCTATCTCCACCCATGACAATAGAATACAGAGACCAAGCACTCAACAAGAAGCTCAGAAGAAGGAAACAAACACCACCCAAAACTGAAGTATACAACAAAAGACTCTTGAATATTAGGCGACTAACACCCACAATCTATGTGAAGCCAACCGCAAGACATACATACCATAATGAATTTGAACTATGCATCTTATGACAACCTTTCCTCAAAATCATAACCTTTACATCCTTACAAATGACATTCAACCACATGAGCAAGGATGTGCACACCTTAATGAATAAAAGGATCACCATAAGATTAAATTTCATTAATAATAATAGCCATGGCCTCAAAAGGGATAGGCTCATTTAAATCCCAGACCTTACTATCTCTAACACCAAAGTTAGTGAAGAAATCAGCTAACATATTTCCCTCTCTCAAAATATGGGAAATATAAACATTATCAAAGGATTTAATAATTTCAATGGAATCCTTGATCAAAGCCTCAATTATCCAAGATGGGGGAGATGTATTCTTCAAATTATTAATAGTGTTAAGAGAATCACTCTCTAACCAAATATTCCTATACCCTCTTCTCTAATCCAATTCAAGACTATGATAGGCAATCACCGCCTCTGCATAGTGGTTTGTTTAGGTTCCCAAAGGGAGTGCCACAGCTAAGACAAGCCTACCATTATAATTTCTAATCACTCCCTCACATCTAGCAGGTCCCAAATTACCTTTAGCAACACCATCAAATTTGATCTTAACCCAACCATCCGATGGCGTCTTCCAAGCAACACCATCTCTTGAAGATTTCCCTTTAGAGACTAGGAGAGAAATATCACAAGGAAACTTCCACTTTCGAGCAATTGAAATATCATAGGAGCAAAGATTAATCTTTTGACCATCATGCAAGGAGATCCCAGAAAGAAAATTTTCCTTTATTCTCGTACAAATCTTATAGGCCATAGATAAAGCAGGAAGAGAAGAGTTTCTAAAAAAATTGTTGTTATGCTCCAACCACACCCCCCAAATCAAATGAGGCAAAGAGAGAGACCACAAAATTTGCAAGGCCGGATTGGATGAAGGGCACACCCATTGAAACCATAAGTCTTTGATAGAGCCAAGGAACACCCAACTAAGATTCCAGAGCAAAAGCACATGATTCCAGATCACAAAAACATATCTATACCCAAACAGAAAATGACAAGTATTTTCTGCTTCCTCTTCATAAAGAAAGCATCTATTGGGCATAACAAAGCCTCTTTTTATTAGATTATTAGTAGTAAGAATTTTATTCTGATACAAGAGCCAAAAGAAAATATTGATCTTAGGAATCAGTCTAGAGGACCAAACAGAAGCCCAAAAAGGAGGCGGGCCTGTAAAGGAATCATTAAGAAAAAAATCCAAAGCAATAGAAAATTTACCCTCAAAACACGGCTTCGAAACAAACCTATTAGGAGAAGGTCTAGTTGGAATGTGAATCCTCGATATAGCCTTATAAATAATTTCAAGACCAGGGTCCAATTCATACAATTTCCTCCAAAAACCTCCATTACTATAATTAGGAACAAATCTACCAACCAAACGCACACATAGGTCCATAAAGGGATGAGCCCAAGGCTGATCCTTTAGAGGGTCATTACCAATCCAATTATCATCCTAGAATAAAATAATCCTCCCATTCTGCAACTACCAAGAGAGAACCTTAGTAACAAGCCTACGAGCCTTTAGCATACAGTTCCACAACACAAAGCCATTCAGAGGATTAAACTCATGAGAAACCACATCTCTGATCCCATCAACACCATGTAAGTATTTACTCCAAGTGATTTTCACCCACTCACTTTTGGCTAACAAGAGATTCCACAACTATTTCCCCAAGAGGGCAATGTTAAACGGTCTAATTTTGTGAATACCTAGCCTCCCAGCCTTTTTTGGCCAATGGACATCATCCCAAGCAAACAAATGAGTTCTTTTTTTATCTTCAACCCCCATCCATAAGAATTTTTTCTAAATGCCTTCCAAGATATCCATAAATTTCCTCGGCACATGAAAAAGACCAAGAGAATAGACCAAAATATTTTGAAAAGGTAGATTTAATCAGCTGAACTTTACCCACTTGGCTCAATAAGGCCCCCTTCCACCCAGCCATCTTGGAATTAAAATTTTCAATCATCCCACTCCACAAAGAATTAGGGGCCTTAGAACATAAGGGGACCCAAGTAAGAAGCAGGTAGTTCACCAATTTGACACTATAGGAGTCTAGCAATCCTAATCTGTCTTTGAATCAGAGTGTTGAAAAAGAAAATAACACTCTTCTATAAGCTAACCTTCTACCCAAACAGAACCTCATACATATGCAAAATCCATTTGATATTATTTGCTTCCTTAATAGATGCTTTCCCAAGCAAAAGAGAATCATCCAAAAATTGTTGATGAGAGCACACAAGATTAGCATAAGAGGGGGCTAACCCAAACATAAGACCATAATTAACAAATCTTTGGATAAGACGACCTAAATATTCCACCATTATGATAAATAGGAAAGGAGAAATAGGGTCCCCTTGCCCTAGACCCCTAGAGCAATCAAAGAGAGGAGAAGGAGACCCATTGATGAGCACAGAGAATTGACGGGTCAAAATAAGTTGAAACACCAAAGCCACCAACTTCTCCCCAAAACCAAAGGAGAGAAGGATCTTAGAAAAAAAACCCCAATCCACCCTATCATAAGCTTTGAGTAAGTCAAGCTTAAGGATAAAACCAACCTGCTTATTAACAAAAAGAGAGTGAATATTCTCATTCATAGAGAGAATGGAATCCAAAATTTTCCTACCAGCCATAGAACCATTATGTTGAGGGGATATGATGAGAGGAAAAATCTTTTGCAACCTCAATGCCAGAACCTTTGAGAAAATATTATAGATAGAGTTGCACAAACTAATAGGATGAAATTACTCAAAAGAAGCAGCACCAAGCTTTTTGGGAATCAAAACAATAAAAGAGGAGTTGAATTCCTTTAGAAGGGAACTCGATCTAAAAAACTCCCTAGTAGCCGCAACCACATCTTTCGCAATAATTTCCCAAAAGGACTGAAAAAAGAACATAGGAAATTCATCAGGACCCAGGGCCATATTACCTTCAAAGGAGAACACATCACCCTGAATTTCCTCCGTCGAAGGAATACAAATTAACTGCCCATTGGTTGCACCATCGACCAGCTAGGAGATATCCCTTAGAATATCCTCTTGACAACCAACATCAAGCACACCGTCCACAGAAAGGAGCTGAGAGAAGTAAGAAGCTGCAACATTCTAGAGATCAACATCCTTTTCTAGAGCTTGATTATTATAGTTAATCAAATTAATTCAGTTCAAAACTTTGTGTTTCAGTGTAGAAATATGAAAAAAATTAGTATTTCTATCACCACTCTTCAACCACATAATCCTCAAACGTTGCTTCCAAAATTCCTCCTGCTTCGCAATAATATTATGCAATTTGGAAAGAATTTTTTTTTCCTTTAGAATCAAATCTTGATCATATCCAGACGATTGAATAACTTGTTGAACCGAGTGAAGCTCCTTAGACACCCCATCTTTCTCCTGAAAAATATGACGAAAGGAAGTATGATTCCATTTTTGAACATTAAGCTTAACATTAGCCAACTTTTTCACAACTCTATACACAGCCGACCCATCGACTTTGATACTCCACCATTCCTTAACCAAATTACCCAAATCAGGATGGCAAGTTCACATTTTCTCAAACAGAAAAGGAAAATTCCTCTTACCACCTAGCAAATCCACAAACAGAGCCAAAGGGAAGTGATCTGCACCCAATCTGGTTAGAGCTGAAAGAGAGCAAGAATAGTGGACTAACCACTCAGGGTTTAAAAGAGCATGATCTAGCTTGACCTGGATAAGGGAATCACCCACACACCTATTCGACTAGATTAAGGAAGCTCCTTTCAAATCAAGATCAAGAAGAGCTGAATCATTTATGAACTACATAAGGTCAGATATGCTATCATCCACATTTTGTGAACCACCCATCTTATCAGCATCATGCAGAGGAGTATTAAAATCACTAATAACCAGCTAGTTATCAATATTATGACAAACTTTAAAAGAGGCAAGATTCTCCCTAAGCCTTTTTCTAGCACTTTTACAATTAGCAGCATAAATATTAGATAGAGTCCAAGAAAAATGATCATGAATGTGGAAGAAAGAAGTAGCCACATGATTATTGTCATTGGACACCTTCACCTCTAATCACCCAAAGATTCCAAAAAGTAACAATCCCACCAAAGGCACCCACCGCCTCAGAGCAATGCATACCACAATCTTTGAAAAGCTTCAATTTCAATCTAGAAAGTTTATCCACACCCATTTTCATTTCTTGAATTAAAACAATATCAGGGTGATGATCTCTTACCAAATTAGCCAGGAGATCATGCTTATGAGGGTGATTCAGGCCCCTCATATTCCAAGAAATAATCTTCATGTAAGTTTATGGGAAGTGCTCTTAGAGCACAGATCCAACAGAGTTCTCTACGTACCATCAACAATATCCATCTGACTCTCTTTATCCCTAGTAACATTAGCTGGGGGCCGACCTCTACCATGCAGCTCAGAACCACAATTTGTTCCCTATCAGTTCCTTGTCACAACTCCTGGTGAAGGAGAATGTTTCTTCCTATTGAGGCCATAGACCATAACATAAGTTGGGTTATCCACATCCTCCGACTCCTCAGACTCCTTAATGTCAAGTTTCATTTCTAACCTCTCATCTTTCGACACCACGCTTTGAGGAATCCTCCCCCAAAGAGGAGAACTAGATTCAACTATCATAGAAGAATGACTATGAGGAATCCCCCCCAAGAGGAGAACCAGATTCAATAACCATAGATGAATTATTTTCCTCCAATAGCACAAAACTATCCATATTGGGTGTAGGGGACAAGTATACCTTTTCAACTTGAAGCTCCTAATTCAAATCCCCCTAAGGTGGCTAACAATCAACCACCTTATCAAACTCTTTTAGATTTTTATCCTAACTAACCTCTAAGGGAGGCACACCTCCCAACTCCATCTCCAGAGTAGGAGGTATGATAGAGTCCACCTCCTGAGCTAGAGGTTTCTCTTTTTCTCTCCATTGTTTAGTCATTTGCTTAGGAACTTTGAGAGGAAATTTCTTGGCCCAATGGCCAAATTTTTTACAATGGAAGTAGACAAAGGGGTTCAATTCAAATTGAACCATATGCTCCCACAATCCAAGTTTAGAGTTAATCTTCACCATGGAAGGAAAATCAAAAGATTTCTCCACATTCACATAAAATCTGGCATAAACCAATTGCTTCCTTGACACCGTCATTTAGTTGATCGACAACAAACAACCAAATGTGGTGGAAATCCCCTTAAACACCTCCTCATCCCAAAATTCCAATAGGAGGCCAGGCATTCTAACCCAAACTGGAGTAGTTGAGAACGAACACGAGCTCGGATTAAAACCTATTTCCCATTTCTTCAGCATCAAGGATGACTTTCCAAGGAACCACACCCCCTCGTCAATTCCATCACCATATCATATTCACAGTTAATGGAAAAAGAGAAGAAACCTTTGGCAATAATAGCCACATCTATTTGTCCTTTAGGTTTCCAACGAGTCAAAGTAAACTTACGCACTAGCTCAATATGAAGTCGAGGACCAACAAATTTACCCAGTAGAGCCATGTCCATATTAGACATTCTTTTGTCAACAATGCAATCCGGGATAGAAACAGAGTACTCCCCAGTTTTTTTTTAGCAATAAAGGGCACTAGAGGTGAATTACTTTTTCCTCTAGGCTTGGCCCCATAAAAATTTGACCAATTGATAGAAGAGCTTGACAAGAGAACATTCTTAGCTTTACCAAGCCCAAGACCCTCCACAAAAGGAGTCCCATCACACCCATCTAAGGATAGAGCATTCCATGAATTTTCTCAGCTATGTACCACATTTTTCAGAGCTAGGCACTAGAGAATGTGTCGGGCACACATTCTTCGAAGCCCCTTTTCCATCAGACAAAACATTAGCCACAAAAAGGGACCCACTCAGCTTACCTGCAGCAAGGACCCTGCCTGACATCACCTTTTCATCAACACAATGTCCACCATTATTGCCTAAAGCAACATCCTGATCTCCCACCTTTTCATAATTTTAAAAATTTCCACCACCATCGCCACCACCCAAAGAGCTCCCCATTTTTCAGCTCCATTTTTTATAATATGTTAATGAATGTTAAAAACTGATATTTTTGACAACCATATTTTTGATAATATGTAAAAATTGAAAGAATGAATGTTATATGTTAATAAATGAATGTGGATATGTTAATGAATGAATGCTATATGTTATTAATGGATGAATGAATGAATTCTATATGTTATTAATGGATGAATGAATGATTAATGTCATATGATCGGGTATGGGGAATTGAGAGTGATGCGAGTGGGGGGGGAAGGGCCAAAAGAGTTTCCATCATCATGTGGTTGGCCCTGTTAAGTAGAGAATATTAAACTATTCTCAAAACAAAGAGAAGCTCAATAAGGTAATGCACTTTTCAAAATTTCATTATGCTACACTTTTAAGCTTATGCGATTTTCATTAGTTCTCTTTGCTTCAATATGTTACCCTTTGTACTTATTTAACTTTTTAACACATCTCATATGTTACCCTAGATGACAACTTTTGGTAGGGGAAGCTATCCATGGATGGATCTCACATCTGCCGATATACGAGTTTGGATTAGACAAACTTGGGATGTACTCATGTAGCGTAGAAACAAAAGAGAAGAGCCCAACCATTTCAGCACAAGAATTGGCTTGAGACTAGTACGTGGTTCAAACTAGGTCTGGGTATGAGGGGTCTAGGAGAGAGCCCTGTAACATAGCTGGTATTAAATCATTAAACATACAGATATTGTAATTATGAGGTTAATGCTAAAATCATCCACAATTCACTATATGATGAGTAGTTAGTGATGATGTCATGCCATTGTTTGGTAGGTTATTGATTCTACAATTGCTCAGCTGGTATTAAATCATTAAACATACAGATATTGTAATTATGTGGTTAATGCTAAAATCATCCACAATTCACTATGTGATGAGTAGTTAGTGATGATGTCATGCCATTTTTTGGGGTAGGCTACTGATTTTGCAGTTGCTCCCAATAATCATCTCTAGCTCCTTACATGCCATTTGATCCATATGAGGGACACCTTTCAATTTGGGTAGAAATTTTATAGATGATTCTCTTATTTAGTGACCAATGGAATAAGTGAGTGGATGGATTGCTCCTAGTAATTACCTATCATGTGCTTCATGCACTGATGATAAAATAATTTCATTGGATAGAATTAATACAATTATGTATTATATGTTGCTGGTTTGGTTTTTGGTTTCGGTTTAACTGTTATTTTTATTCGACTAGGTATCATATGAGAAAGCACAAACATATTTTTCTAGAGATCCATCACAAAAGTGACCGCCTCTCTCTCTCTCTCTCACACACACACACTCACTTTCTCACTCTCTCAGACACACAACTAACCAAAAGTAGAATGTACTGTTTGGAAAATCATTAGTTATGGATTTAGTTTCTATTTGAACTCAATTGTAATCAGGTGGGCTTCATACATTGCGGGAACAATACTTGTTTTGATTCATGAGCTTGGTGTGCAGTTCAATGATGGCATCAACATACTTGTATGTTGTCTTTACACTAAATTTTTCTTGTAAAATGTTAAGAACATATTTTACTTTATTCCACTATGAGAGAATAAGGTGACTATTAGATTTTTTCCCAAGGAGATATTCACATATTTGAAATTTTACCATAAGTCTTCCATTTTTTCATTCATACCTGTATCAACTATTAAAACTAATTTTGTGATTAATCCTTTCAAATTAGTAGAATTTTTTTTACTTTTTGATTGGTTAATGAGGGTTTTTGTAGGGATTCCATAGCCTTAAGACACAAATTTAGGTCCCTAGTTTCCATGTGTGGTTTTCCAACACTATACCCATATGCTTTGGGACTTGCATTATTGTAGGTCATGTGAGACATATCCAACAATTTCTATGGCAATTTTTTCCCAATTCTTCATTGTTGGGTCTTCTACCATTGTTCTTATAAGCTATTTACTCACTATATTTATCCAAGACCCATTGTTCACACATTTCAAATTGAAGAGATATAATTATTAGTGATTGCATCAGTTTTGACCTTTTGGTACCTTAAAATTCCTCTAAGCAAAAGCATTTGATAAATAATCCATATTGGCATGAGTGGGTACAAGTCTCTCCAATACATGAGCTACTATATTCCAATGTAGGTGGTTTGGGCATATCAGTGAGAGGTCAAGACAGTCACATTGATCAAATTTCATAGGAGGATACATATTAGGAAGATACAGCCCGTGGTCTCGCCGATGAAGAAGTTTCCCAACAAGAGAAATACTCTCAGAATGAGATCCATGAGTTAGTTTGATCATACATGTCTTGCCAATGAAATACCATCGACAATATACCCATCTTGTCTCATCGACAAAGTGTGAAGACATTTCCTCAGCGAGATAAATACTCTCAGAATGAGTTCAAAATATCTTCTCGTCACACTGATCGAAGTTCAATTGGCAAGAGTCTTGGAGACACACTCGAGATCGAAGGAATGAACATTGGGGAGACTTATAGTGTCAGGGAAACTAGAAGATGTTTGAACAAATAATTTTTTTAAGAAAATTGTAGGGTTTTGTTGCAATTTTGATGAACATAGCCCGACGAACCACAAAAATTTGTGACGAGGTTGTTGTACACATAACATACTTTTTATCATAATGGAAATGACAGTTTGCTCCACCTCATAGGAAAATCGATGAACATTTGGTGTTTTCTCGACAATTTCAAATGGGCATTCTGCAACATTTTGTGATTTTTTGTGTCAATAGATGGACAAAGTTATGTTGATGTTGTGACAGACACCACCAAAATTTTCCATGGCGCTGACTGATGATGTTGGGTCATGGTTTTGACGTATAAAAATTGGTCGTTAAAGTGACAAAATTTAATTCAGTGTTAAATCAGTAAGTCGACAATATTTTGTCGATATGTCACCAAACATTCATCAGAATTTGTAGTCAAATACAGTATTGTATGTTAAACCCATTGAGGTATCCCAATAAGTATAAAAGTAAAGATAAATAATATGTCCAATGGTGAAATTCACTCCAGTGGCACCTTAGGCAAGTACCATAGTGAAAATTTAACAAACTAGATCTATGTGTATTTAAAATCGGCAAAAAAGATAAAAATAGTAAAGATAAAAATTATTCTCTAGTGAAAACCACTTTGGTGGTGCTTTTGGACAAGTACTTGATCAAAACCTTGCAAACAAGTTCCATGTGTAATGAGCACTAGATCTTGTAGACACGTGAAATTGACATCATGCATTTAATTAATTCATATTCGCCCATCAATTAAATAAACCAAGTTTAATTGATTAATATCCTAAGGTCATCCATTTAAATTGAATAAATTAACTTTATTTAATTTAATCCTAACAACATCCTCTTTGATTAAAAAAATCAAATATTTATTTAATCAAGTTTGAAATCACCTTCCATCCCTTTTGATTTAAATAAATCAAAGTATTTAAGTCAAATGGGTCAAAAGCATCTAACATCATCTTAACTAATCTAATCTTGATTAACCTAATCTAATCGCCCATCACATCCTCTAGCTTTTCCCACTTGCACAAATAAATCAATTTATTCATTTATTAAAATCAACATTTTCCCTCAACAAAGCATCTTTTGAGAATATTCCTAAAGTTTGAATTTGAAAGCAAGTTGACTTGTCCCTTCCAACATGGCAATAAATCCCCTCTTACATGTCCCCCACTTGGCATTAAAGTCTCCTTTTCTCTCTCCAACAAGCAAAATTTGAAATTTGAAAAGGCCAACCAATCTCATTTATTGGCACATTGACCAAAACTTGCACTTTCCTCAACCATTCACAAGGTGACAAGTGGCTTCATCTCATTGGATAAAACATTATCCCACATTGGTCCCTTTTGAGCACCCTTAGCATTTGAGAATCTATAAGTAGAAGGCTTATTCTTCAACAATCCATCCACAATCTTAAGCAAAGTTACTCTCTTCAATTGAGAACTAATTTTTCCCACTCCACAATCTGAATATATATCTTCACAACTTCACAACTTGATTCACAATCTTCATAGCATTTTTATATCATGGAGCTTAGCAAGGATTGGGAAAGGGCTTCTTTCCATAGAAGCACCAATCCAATATGAGATAGAGTTGGCATCCTTGTTTAGTTAGGAGTATGGGAATGCATCCTTTCTCATACCTCTAGTTAAATAAACACACCTTTGAATGAGTTCATCCTAAGATAACATCTAACATCTTAGGGCTTACAAGCTCATTATCCAATCAAACCATTCAAAATAAAACCCTAATTCTAGCATTGATACAATGTTCCTAAACGTTCAACACCCATATCATTCACCCCTTTCATCATTCATTGGTCCTAAAAAACCTTAGATGTCAACAAGCTCAAAAGAAAAGAAGAACATGGAATATAAACTTGATCCATACATCATGAGTAAACCAAATCAACTGAACTTTCAAAGCCTTACAATGCCGATTGATTATCAACACTAACATCTATACAATCCGTACATGGGATCATTATCTCCTACAAACCTCGATGTTATGACAAATGTGAGTATGCTTAGTCAAAACTTTGGAACACCTTTCTCGATGATAGATTTAAATCTAAGCCCTCCTTCTAGCGCCATTTTGTTGATGCTAAATATGTAAATGGCTAAAATTACAACACACATCATTAGCAACAAAGCAAATATTCACATCCATATGACATAATCCAACATGTTTTAAAATGCAAACAAATAACAAGATAACTAAAGAAAAAGCACATAAAAACATGATGCCAACTCTATCTCATATTGGATTGGTGCTTCTGTGGAAATAAGCCCTTTCCCAATCCTTGCTAAGCTCCATGATATGAAAATGATATGAAGATTGTGAATCAAGTTGTGAAGTTGTGAAGATAGATATTCAAATTGTGGAGTGGACAAAATTAGTTCTGCATTGAAAAAAGTAACTTTGCATGAGGATTGTGGATGATTTGTTGAAGAATGAAGCCTCTATTTATAGATTCTCAAATGCTAAGAGTGCTCAAAAGGGATCAATGTGGGATAAAGTTTTAGCCAATGAGATGAAGCCACTTGTCACCTTGTGGGTGGTTGAGGAATGTGCAAGTTTTGGTCAATGTGCCAAAAATGAGATTGGTTGGCCTTTTTCAAATTCAAATTTGGCTTGTTGGAGGGAGAAAAAGAGAATTTAATGCCAAGTGGGGGACATGTAAGAGGGGATTTATTGCCATGTTGGAAGGGACAAGTCAACTTGCTTTCAAATTCAAACTTGAGGAATATTCTCAAAATATTCTTTATTGAGGGAAAATGTTGATTTTAATAAATGAATTAAAATGTTTTATTGGTGCAAGTGGGAAAAGCTAGAGGATGTGATGGGTGGTTAGATTAGATTAATCAGGATTAGATTAATTTAGATGATGATTAGATGTTTTGACCCATTTGACTTAGATTTAGGGATTTCAAGATGCTCAGAATAACTAATCTATATTATCCTAAACAACTTAAATGATGATATAATGTGATATGCTATGATTATGCAAATCATGTATGATTTAATGAGATGCTTAGACTAACAGATCTATATTATGATGATGAAAATGCATGTGAGATGATGTACAAAATGCTAATGGATGCAGGATGGATGCAAGATGGATGCATTGGTGATGTTATGTTAGCACGAAGAGAGGAAAGAAGAAATGAGATTATGACAAGAGGATCCAACAAGTTCATGATTTGACGAGACTTTATTAGAGATGATGATGATTCACTTATCAAGAATTGGGATTTTAAAAGGGCTACTTACCTTATGTTTGATAACACATGTAGGTATGATGCATCAAGGTATAAAGAACCAGGATGGTGTTTCACCTAGTTGGATGGACTTTGAATCGACAAATAGATAGGAGTATTCTTGTTCACACTTGACATACAGAAACCTTGCTAGGCTGTACCTAACAAAGCAAGTATTCACCAAGTTATATTACAAGAATGTCCAACAAGCACAACAAAAAAAAGGATAATGATCATTTCCCCATTCCTATCTCTCTAAATCCTTCGTTCGGATATCATCGAGAGGTCCTTGGAATGAGCGCAATAAGATAAATCAAAAGAAAAGATCAAGTACACAAACAAGCCAATGTTCTTCATACCTCTAGCAAAAGGGATTTTGTTTTGATAGGATAAGAATCAAAATTATTTCTAATAGATAATGTCCATTGTAGGAAGGATACATCCTAGGACATGTTAGTGGATGGTGGCATGTCGTTTTGATTATCCAAAGTGATTTCCAAAATGATGCCCATTGTCAGAACGATATATCCTAGGACATGCATTGTATAGGATGATGATTGGTTGATAAGTTGATTGATAGGCTGTTGATACAAGGTTGATTGACATGTTTAAAAATGATCAAGAGTTTGATTTTCCCTTTAACGGTTTGTTGTTTCAATTTTGATTTTACGATTGAAGTTTTCTTTTGCTGATTGTTGTGATTGTTTATGTTTATGTTGTCAAGGGATGAAGGTGATGATCACTTTATTATGGATGATTGATTATCACGGGTGAAAGAGAAATGGGATGGATGGATTTTTTCAAATATTTGGATGTTTTTGACATTTTTGGAATGTTTTGAGGCTATTTTTTTTGGTATTTTCAAAATTTTACAAATGTTTTGATTTTTTATTTTCCAATGTTTTGGGGTTTTTCGAGATTTTATGAATGTTTTTGGATTTTGATGTTTTTTTAATGTTTTTGGATTTTGATGTCTCGGGGGTTGATCAAAGATTAACCTTGGCTACGTTTAAGCTTAGAGACGACATAGTTTGGATAACCTCATTTTTTATGTTTTTTTGACTTTTTGAGTGTTTTTTGGATTTTTTATATGGTTTGAGATTTTTTTGGATTTTTTGCATGATTTTGACGATTTGGATATGGATGTGTGATGATATGAGTGCTCTATTTTGGATTTTGTTGAAGACCAAGCTAAGGTTGACTGATCGAATCGATGCATTGATGATGATGATAACATTGTTGAGGATACACAACAATGCAAGGATTTGATTGATTAGGATTGA
This sequence comes from Sequoia sempervirens, assembly GCA_007258455.2. Taxonomy (NCBI): domain Eukaryota; kingdom Viridiplantae; phylum Streptophyta; class Pinopsida; order Cupressales; family Cupressaceae; genus Sequoia; species Sequoia sempervirens. Next base: position 52,093 of record VDFB02271196.1, on the reverse strand, counting down.
TGACAATAACATTGTTGAGGATGCACAACAATGCAAGGATTGATTGATCAGGATTGATGATGATAACATTGTTGAGGATGCACAACAATGCAATAATAGTGTTAAGCAACACAATGATCGTGAAGGATATCCCAAGATTATGGATTGATTGGATTCAATTGATCAGGATTGTTGAAGCTTGGTTTGGAACAAAAGATATTTGGATGATTTGATGTGATATTTGAAGTGCAACTTAGATGCAACTGATAGTGATTACTTGGATTGATGTTCGATGAAAGATGAAGACTAATAAGGAATGTCTTCTCGTTAAAATATACCCCGGGCTAGTGATTTGGATTTTTTCTCACAAGTGGTGGACCAATTTTATTTCATGTTTTCCAATGTTTGAATCACCACATAAGTTGGAGGATATAGATCAAGATTTATTCCCGAAGCAAGATGTAAATATTTTCCCCCAGTGTCTAGCAATGTATGGAATGTTATGGGTGGATGCTTGGATAGATGTATGGATGGATGGATATGGTAAGCACACTAAGGATGCCAAGGATTATCTTTTGATAAGATAAGGTGTTTGAATAGAGTATGCTCAATTGGATAATGCTTCATGGCTCAGATAATGCTGCATAGGATAGGATCAATGAAAATGGCTCATGTCAAGATGTTTACCATAAGAAATCATAAAGTGTGCACCGAACTTCATCAAGATCAAGATAATGTGGAAGACAGATGGAAACGGGTTGGATAAATGGTCCATGGATGGAATGCTAAATTTATTATGGATGGAATAAGATGCTTTCACCTGAACTGGCACATGTAGATGCTCGATTCTGCACATGACCCATGTTTGCTAGGTTTTCATCATGGTACCTGCCCAAAGCCCCACCGTAGTGGTTTTCACTAGAGGACGATTTGTTTTCTTTAATGTTTTCGATCCTTTTTTTGATTCTTTTTGGATTTTTGATATTTTTTAATATTTTTGGTTTTTTTTTTGTGAAAGATTTAAAGCTCATGTTGAACTACAAGGTGTTGGTGATGTAGATGCTTTTGTCATGATGTGCCATTGATATCCTGCTTGAAGAAGTTGCATTGCTAAGATACGTACACTTGAATGCAACTTTTGGGATTCTTGATTTGCTTTATTGATACCAGGGTTAACTTTGTCTCTATGCACACATCGCAATAGAGTTCCTTCAGAATCCTTATGATGAAGGGTCATTGCCAATACATGGTCAATGTGAGAATTGGATATCATGCATGGAGGCATGGATGGAGTGTGTTTAGGGATAAAATATGGATTGGTTGATAGTTTGGAACCTTTGACTCTCCAAACTTGGGAAGATGAGCAATGATGGGTGGATACAAAAGTGCACGTGGAATTAAGACCAACGGCTTGATACACTTTGTACGTCACTTGAAAAGCCTCCTTTTTTCTTTTGTGGACATCCTTGATGGATACTTTTCCCTTTTTTATTTTTCCCCATAGTTTCTTTGACTAGTGGAGTTTGATAGGGGTAATCTTTCTTTGTATTTTTTGGTATCCATATGTATTTGATTTGTCCATTATGCTTCTCAGCTTCTTTTGCTTTGATAATGTTTATTGTGCTTTGATTCAAATCTTTCTTTCAAATTTGGTCCCAATTCGTGGATGGGGTGATGGGTGGATGAAGATTCATGACGTGGCTGGTTGTAGTATTGACATCAGTTTCACCATAAGGACTCTTTGTGCTCTCTATGTTGATGTTTTCTTGAGACATAGTTGCCCCCAGTTTGGTGGTACTATTCCCTTCATGCTTTGATTCTGCCTGTTCTAAGAGCTCTTGTTTAGAATGCATTTTATGATAAATGACCACCACAAATGATGTTATTGGAATTTGTTGCTCTGCTGACTTTGAAATATCTTGTTTTGTCTGACCTGATTTCTTGAGTGGATAATGCTGGATATCTTTTTCATGATATCCCCAGTTGAATTTGGGATATATCTGATCCTGATGTTGAAAAATTGGTCTAATTGTAGGAAACAATAACCTTCTCTTTCTATGTAATAATATCAAGAGTAAAGGAATCTTGTTCTGAATGAAGATCATTGACGTGTCCATCCATAGAAAGCATCTCATGGGTAGATGGAGGAGTATGTGTTATATGGACATGATCATCATTTGCGACATATTGTATAGATAAGAGAGTGTCCATTAGATCATTGTAGTATCTTGGAGATACAAATTCTTGATCTTGATCTTGATTAATTTTAGAATTACTTTTGACATGCTTTTGATCAAGTTCTTGCCATGGGTCAATTTCAAAGGATGGATTGCTTATAAAGGGTTCTTGGATGTCATCATTAGACATGGTAAGTGGTTCAATATCTTCAAGTGTCGATTTCAAGGTTCCTTCCATATCTGTAACCATGAGGTCAAAGGGGGTCAAAATGTCTTGGAAAGGACCATTGCTAGACCTTAGTGGAAGATTTTGATCTTGCTTTGGAATAAATTCTTGAGATATGTCCTCTAACTCATTAGGTGATGTAGAGACATTTTCAACATGATCATTGGTTGATGGATCATGCATTATGTCGATAGGATCGAATAATCCTAACACTCCTTGAAATAAATTGCTAAAAAGTGGCTCTTGATGAATGGTGAGTTGATCTCTGAATGGCGTAGAAACATCTTCAATGTGCTCATTAATGGATAGATTTTGAATATTGTTTTTCAATAATTTTGACAGAGAAATTGTCAATGTCTTCAACCATAGGGTCAAGTGATGTCAACATCTCTTGAATTGGATCATTGTTGGGTATTGTTGGTGTATTTTAATCATGATTGAAAATTGATTCTTGATGTATGTTAGTTTGATCGTTGGATGAGGTGGAAACATCTTCAAAGTGTTCATTGATGGATAGATCTTGGTCATTGTTCCCAATAGTTATCATTTTTCGTGTTTGTGCTTGTGTTTGTTGGGAAGCCTAACCAAATTGCATGGATTGGGAGGCTTGGGTAGCTTGAGTAGCTTGTTGAGCAACTTGGTACTATTGGAGTGGTTTTTGGCAAGCTTGGTAAGCTTTTAGCGCATTACTATATTGGCTTGCTGCATTTGGTTTAGGTGGTAGTGGTGGCGGATTCATAATTGTGTTGGATGCAGTGACAAGTGGTTGAGATATGCTTGGAGCGATCATTGTAGTGAGGGATTGACATGTGATGGGTGTGAGAGTGGTGGTTGGAATGATTGAAGTGATAGTGATGGTTGGAATGACTAAGGTGATAGGTCCTTGGGAGACCATGTTTTGATTTTTTGGGATCAACGTTGGTGTTTGATTGGATACCATCTATTGTTGTGATATCAATGGTATAGTTGGAGGATTTGATGCAATGATTTGATTGGTGCTTGATGGATTTCCTTGGACCAATTGATTTTGGAAAATTTTCTGATTTTGGATGATGTTTAGATTTGGCATGATAGGTTGAAATTGAACATTGTTGATGTTGGGAATCACATTGCCTTGATTTAGGTAACTTTTATTTTGCATGGTGTTACCTTGACTTGGATTAATACATGGAGTCGTTAACATCTTGTTTGGAAATTGGACAATATTCATATGATTTGCAAACATATCCATCCCAAAGTTTACCAAGTTTGGATTCAAAATGTTCATCTTTTTTAAAGTTGTACTTGGTACATTCACATTTGGCATGTAGGGATTTGATGGGATGATGTTGTTCATTTGAAGACTCATGCCTTGATTGTTTGGCTGATAGATTTGTAGGTTTGGCTCGGATTTAAATCTATCATCGAGAAAGGTGTTCCAAAGTTTTGACTAGGCATACTGACATTTGTCATAACATCAAGGTTTGTAGGAGATAATGATCCCATCTACGGATTGTATAGATGTGAGTGTTGATAATCAATCGGCATTGTAAGGCTTTGAAATTTTAGTTGATTTGGTTTACTCATGATGTATGGATCAAGATTATATTCCATGTTCTTCTTGTGTTTTTACCCTTGTTGACCTCTAAGGTGTTTTAGGACCAATGAATGATGAAAGGGGTGAATGATATGGGTGTTGAACGTTTAGGAACTTTGGATCAATGCTAGACTTAGAGTTTGATTTTGATTGGTTTGATTGGATAATGAACTTGTAAGCCCTAAGATGTTAGATTTTATCTTAGGATGAACTCGTTCAAAGGTGTGTTGATTTAACTAGAGGTATGAGAAAGGACGCATTCCCATACTCCTAACTAAACAAGGTGATTTTGATTTTGATGATTTACCCAAGTCTAGAATGATGTTTTCAAAGCTCTAAAGTTGTTTGTGGGATGAATTTTGATAGATGTTTGGAATTTGGATGAAGTGTTTGATTTGATCCTATGTGAACCTAAGGATAACCTTGTTTACAAGACCAAGATAGTGAAGAACATTCTTTTCTCTAAGAGTAATTCAAAACCCAAAAGACCAATGTTTGTATGAAAAACCATATGATCAAAAGATACACAAGCACATGTGTGGAGTCCAATTGACTTAATCTTTGCTTAATGGATTCTTTGTACCACAAACACTTCTTGATTAGTTCTCAAGTTGAATGTCCAATGTCCTAATTTTCTTTCATCCCACAAAATGCATTATGTGGAAATCGAGGAAATCAAGGCAAAGGTTTCCTAATGTTGACCTTAGTAGGAGCAAATTGACATGAAATCCAAATGCCTAGAAACTTCTAAGGACATGAATCCCAAGGGCAAGCAAGGGCATGTGAATTCGTTCAAGGATATTTGCTTCTCCTAAAGGGTTTGAAATTTTGATGATTCATTGAATGTTGGTTTCAATGTTTTGGATCCAAGCAATGTGTTTTCAAACTGAGTCACAAGCAATATAACATCCTAGCTCAGTTGGTATGTTTTTCTTGGTGGGCTTGCCTCATGCCCTTTGTAGTAGAAGAGATGATTTTACATGCAACCATTGAAAAAATATAAAGGTATGTTAAGAATGAAGTCTTAACCTCTATATTTCAACCAAGATCGGACATGGGAAGTAACTTCTTGGAATCTAAGTTCCAATGTACCACTTTGATAAACTCATTGGATGGACTGGTTGGCTACTACAAACAAGGTTCTTAATGTTGGAACATTGGGGACATGGCACCTTGCGAGCATCCAGCAAGCCACTAAGGGCTTTAATCAATCCTACTAGGGGTGCTTATACTTTTTCGGTAGTACCCCATTATGAAAGACACTGTATGACTAAGGCCTACATACCATGAGGACTTGACAGTTTAGTCTTATCCATTTATATACCACCCTGAATGAAAAACTGGTTGGAGTCACCTTCGAGTTCTCCTTTCGGATGTGTCTCTTAAGTAGGCCCCTCTAGAGATAAACAATAGCGAGCAAGCACATCCATAGTTCAATCGACCTTTGTTTAGAAGCAAAGGGAGAACACGCGCGATATACCTAACTCACACTCGCAAGCTTTGTTCAATTTTTGTTCCAAAATGAAGTGTGGAGGCAATCTTTTATGCAACTTAATGTCATCAAAAAGACTTTTGATTCTCAAGGTCACTGTGAAGCGTGAGAGAAGTGCATACACCCTTTTAAATGAGATTATTTTGTATAAGAGATTATGAAACATGAAAAGTGCATGTTCATTTTAAGCCTCAAAGTAATGATTTTGATTCTTTTTAATGCACCAAGATGAAGTGTGAAGTTGATTCTTCAATTTTAACCAAATCCAAAAGCTAGTGAGTTTCTAGTGTTCAGTTTTAGCCCAACTTTGAAAAAAAGTCAAAACAATGATTGATTTTAAACTCAAGTTGAAATAGTTGACCTAAAACAAAAAACAAAAGCAATAATGGATGCTTCAGACTTATTGCAATAAGCATTGAAAAATGCTTTTTCAAGTTCAACACCCACTTCTCTAATTTGAATCTGCTTGTGATTTATCCGTCTTCATGAGAATAGATGAAATTTATGAAGAACTGATAAATAGACTTCACCTTAGCAATTTTCACCCAACAACTTTAAGTTAGCAAAACAAAATCAATCATAGATCAATGACTTTATTTAAATTCAAATAGAAACTAATTTTTCCCTTTTCTAGATGTAAAGTATGGTGGCCAAATTGCAACATCAAAAGCCCATCATATCCAGCTTGAATCCCATTTTCATAAACAACATAGTAATTGCAATCAAATTAAATTAATGAAATAGTTTCTTTCCACAGTGACATTAATCTTCATAGATAAGCCTGTAAGATCTACAAAATCCCACTAGATTTATATTTTGTCAATAAAGACCTTTATAACCATCTCAAGAACGATGTTGAGCAGAAAAAGCTTCAAGTGTATGCCAATAAAAAAAATATTTGCACAAGGTTGTTCAATCGATATTAATATTTTACATAAAATGTGCAAACATTATTTAATACCGACTTCAATTTGTAATCGCTCTCTAAAACATCATATTTAAGACAAAACCATCGATATTGGGAAAGTAGAATAAGCGTACTTGATTAAGACAACAAAGAGTCTTAAAGTAGGATAAGAGCGACAGATTTTGAAGGACATGAATTACTAATATCGAAGGTGATTTAGAAGATTTGTGATAGCCATCAAAGAATATCTAATCACTGTAAAGAAATCTAAAAGTAAAGAACCTTTAAATTAGACCCTACAATAGTAAAAAAAAAATTAGCGTAATTAAGAAGGCCCTGACAAAAGTAAAGCTCATAGTAAAACCATACTTTTACCTTCCTGCAGATAATATTGTCACAAAACCACTCCTGCTACAGTCTAGTAGACTGATGAGCAAAACAACTCTTGTTTCTCTTTCAATACATCGCACCATTTCTATTGAAGAGGCCTAGGAAACTTTTGAGCAATGATCGGAGTAGGTGTAAAGCTAAATTCCAAAACCTTTGACCAACGTCCTACCTTGTCGATGGTCATGAACTCTGCAAAAATATTTATGTTTCCACTCTAAACGCTTCTTCACATGCAAGTTGTTGCAAATCATTTTGACGCCTTGAAATGTGTCGAAGCTTGATACTTAGAGCCAATCATTTTCTTTTGGCCATACAATGAAATGTTGCTACGTAATCCCCTCATACTGCTAACAATGCACATGTTATCCTTGTCAAAAAACAACAACCATAGCTAACAAAACAATAGCTATCTCTAATGTCAAATATGAGTGAAAGTGAAATGACTCAATAAAGTAGAGATTATAATGCCATTATTCTCCTTTAGACTCTATCACAAGATTGTATTGATAACACAGATTGAATTAATAAGTGATATGCACAAAATTTATTTAGGACTGCAACGCAGGATTGCATGATGAATACTAGAGGAGGCATTGTGAAGAATCTTCCTATGAACTGGTGATTGTGTTTTCAAGACTTATGGATGACATTACACATGAAGAAGGTGTTGTTCTAGGGGACACTAGGTAAAATAACAAATACCTATGAGTCATAGATGTAAAGTGGAGGCCACCCTCATTATGATGTTCCTTTGCACAGCCATTACAAGAATAAATCAACATGAGATTTTTGGAAATCCTCACCACTTTAGTGAGTTTGAAAAGTGTTTGATGCAATCACCAAATCTTCGGCCCACCGCTGCAGCTGGAAACAAATGGTTGTTTGATAATGTGCTCTTCTCCATTCGCAGAGTAACGTGTTTCTGCAAGAGCTATCCAAAAATGGATGTAGATTTCTCTAAATGGATGCCTTCAAACTCAAGTCAAGGAGATTTCTTATATTGTCAACTTCTTAGTGATTACTATAAGTAATACCTTTCCAATCAGATTCATTTAGATAGAACAGAATACCCATCCTTTACGAGTTCAAACCCCAAACTACTTTTCAATCGACAAAAACCAGTAAAACAATCATGGAGGCTATACTAAAACCAAGTGGTTTCTAAGAATGGACAAAAGTCACTTCATTCTAAACCGCTTTGCAGAATATGGCTTCATTTCTTTTTTTGGTTTATGCACTGGTCAGTGACTAAAAAAAATGGCGGAGATTTGATGGGACAAAGAAACTTTAGCACAATAAGTACAAAATAGCAGTAGGTATGTCAATGATGAGTAGGTGCCAAATAGATTTGATACTGATTTTTTTTTCTTCTTTTGACAAAACATCTGTACCAAATTTTCCAACGTATTATCATTTAAGAACATGATCGCATAATAGAACAGAGAATTATTGCAAGAACGTGCAACCACCTAAAAGAGTACAAACCTTCACATAAAATGTCACATGATAGTAAAAAAGATTAAAAGAGCCATTTTGATAAATCTGCACAAGATATAAACATTCAAAATAGTGCTTTGATTTTACGTTAGTCGCTTGAGCACCAAAATGTAGAGGGTATACAAGGAACATTATATTTGATATGACGCCTTAAGCACAAATGCCAAATCAATGCGCCCCATAAAGTATATCAAACTTATTTATTATTTTTCTTTTTTTTCTAATTCAACAGAAAGTTCCTGAGACTACTATAATTAAATAGGAAAGGCTAATCTTTTATTGACATTCAAATGTGCTTTTCAAAAGAGATCGATCAGTTTTACCATGTATGAGGAGATTCAAACATCAATTAGTACTAAACTGCAAACAATATCAATGCTTTTGAATACTACCAAAGTATTATTTGAAATGGATGCAATAAAAGATCCGATGATTTAAGAAAGAATGACAAGCATGTTGTCGTGTGCAATAGTAATCATTAGAGATCTAGAATCGAATCAGCCCTCCCTCCAGCACCATTTTGTGGATGCTAAATCTGCAAATGGCTAAAATTCCAACACACATCATTAGCAACAAAGTAAATATTCACATCCATATGAGATAATCCAACATGTTTTAAAATGCAAACAAATAACAAGATAACTAAAGAAAAAGCACATAAAAACATGATGCCAACTCTATCTCATATTGGATTGGTGCTTTTGTGGAAAGAAGCCCTTTCCCAATCCTTGCTAAGCTCCATGATATGAAAATGCTATGAAGATTGTGAATCAAGTTGTGAAGTTGTTAAGATAGATATTCAGATTGTGGAGTGGATAAAATTAGTTCTCCATTGAAGAGAGTAACTTTGCATGAGGATTGTGGATGATTTGTTGAAGAATGAAGCCTCTATTTATAGATTCTCAAATGCTAAGAGTGCTCAAAAGGGATCAATGTGGGATAAAGTTTTTTCCAATGAGATGAAGCCGCTTGTCACCTTGTGGGTGGTTGAGGAATGTGCAAGTTTTGGTCAATGTGCCAATAAATGAGATTGGTTGGCCTTTTTTAAATTCAAATTTGGCTTGTTGGGGGAGAAAAAGAGAATTTAATGCCAAGTGGGGGACATGTAAGAGGGGATTTATTGCCATGTTGGAAGGGACAAGTCAACTTTCTTTCAAATTCAAACTTGAGGAATATTCTCAAAAGATGCTTTATTGAGGGAAAATGTTGATTTTAATAAATGAATTAAAATGCTTTATTGGTGCAAGTGGGAAAAGCTAGAGGATGTGATGGGTGGTTAGATTAGATTAATTTAGATGATGATTAGATGTTTTGACCCATTTGACTTAGATCTAGGGATTTAAAATAAATCAAAGGGAGATGAAAGGTGATTTCATATTTAATTAAATAAAGGTTTGATTTATTTAATTAAAAGGATGATGATAGGCTTAAATTAACTAAAGTTAATTTATTCAATTTAAATACCTTGGTTTATTTAATTGACAACCGAATATGATTAGTTAAATATGCATGATGTCAATTTTGCATGTCTACAGAAAGTATGTATGCAATTTTGTAGCTTTGATTCCTTGATTTTGCACTTTGAATGCCGATTTTTGCAACTTGACAACTTTGCTCCAAACTTGCTCCACTTGATCTTCAACTTTTAAATCTACAATCACACACTAAAGGGCAGAAAAACTTGTTGATTGTTAGTGGACATGGGTTTTCCTTGGTCAAACTCCTTTTAGGTAATTAAACCAATTGATGAAATAAGGAAATTGATGCATGAAACATGAAATAAAGCAATGTAGATACCTTGGATGATGTCTTGTAATGTAAATCTACAAACTAACATAAAGTGGTCATGAATAATGTAGATTTTGACCCTTGAATATAATTTGAAACAATGCTTGTAATAGATCTTCAATGCTACGCTCACAATCATAGCTCAACAACATGCATGCATGCATCAAACCCTTGACATGATAGAATGACCTTGAATTCTTGCAATAAACCTTGAAATCCTACCTTGAAATGCTTTATGAATGCTCTTTCAATGGTCTTGTGAACTCCAATTTGTTATAATGAATGAGTGTTTGAAAGTTTAAGATTGCTTAGGAGGAAACTAGGTGAATTAACCCCTTTTTTGTACTAAATTAGGAGATTAACCCTGGAATTCAAACAATTAAGGGCGACACCAGATCTGGAAAGAAACATTATTAAATTCCCGCCATAATGAAATTCAAAAAGGGGGGTCTCATTAAGGGAGGACCCATTTTCCACCAAGGGCGAAAGGGTCCTGGCTCAGTTTACTAGGACCTAACCCCAGGGAATTGAAAGAAGGCTAAAAATCCATTCCAAATCAACTAAAAAAGGGGTCCTGTTAAGGGAGGACCTATTCGCCACCTAGGGTGAATGGGTCCTAGCACCATTTTCCAAGACCAAACCTTGCAAAATGAATTATTTTATTAATTAAATTATGAGTGTTGGGATAGATCTTTGAGAGGTGTCAAAATTAAGGGTTAAATTTGAATGAAAAGGGCTAATTAAATCCAATCAACCACAAGTAATTAAGACCATCCTAGATAAATTTGAAAGTGTGTTACAACACTTTACAACACCTAAATAAGGTACACACTATGTACATTTTATTCAGAAAGGGGCCCATAAGGCTTAATTAAGCAAATACATCCTAGAAAAGTGTGAAAGTGTGTTACAACACTTTATAACACCCTTGCAAAGGATCAATTAAGGACTTTTTTAGTCAAATAAAGGTAATAGAATAGTGTGAATGTTTACAACATATTACAACACCACTCCAAGACATCATTAGTTCAATTTTAATGTCAATTATCAAACAAGGTAACTTGGGATAAGGCCTACTTTTCTAGTTACTACATTTTTCCCTCACTTTAGTGAGAGGATGACCCCATGTCAAACTCACACTAAAGTAAACATCCAAGACACTTAAGTATGCAATAATAACAAAGATACATGATCATACCCTATCAAAGGCTATGAAAGATAAACAAAAACAAAGGATCAAGCACAACCATTCCAGCGTATTGTAGAACAAGATTGTTTGTCCATAACATATGCTTCTCACTCTAGGGTAGTGGAACCTCAGTCTGTCCACTAGGTGAGTTGTCCCAACAAAGTGGTCTAGTGAGGAAGTCATGCCAGTGTATCAGCTTCTCACCATATAATGAGAAATTCATGCCAGTGTATTGACTTCCCATCATACTAACCATGCACAAGCTATCCTCCTGATAACTTCAATAAGGCACCACAATGCAAATGATTTTTGTAAATTCTTTTGAATATCATTTTAAAAAATTGTTAAAGGGGATTTTTCTTTGTTTGTGTAATGGTCTTCCTCTTAGGGAGAATTGTGCAGGAGCTAATGTCTCCAAGAGAAGACAAGTCAAAAGTGTTAGATTGTTTCCTATAGGATCCCTCATTAGCATCATGCCATGTTAGTAGATCGTACACTCTTGGATGACATCAAACCCAATCACACCACCAAGAAGCAGACACATCACAAGAAAAAAGAAAAATCACACCATAATTTTTTTTCCAAAAGATGTTATCCATGTATTCCCCCACTTTAAAGCGGTTGCTACACCATCACTATGAACAATTTCTTTAAAGTACCCAATGTTTTTAATCTAAGACATGAGAGCTTTTCTCAAAAAACCCTATGCCAAGTCATATGTTTCTGAGGTAAACTATATCATGAAATAGGAAGGAAGGGTTGCCCCCACAAATACATAAGGGATCTATGGATTTTGGGTCAGTATGTCTATGCTATAATGTTTTCATAGAGCATGGAACTGCCAACATTCCCCAAATACTCATAGAACTGGAAGAATGACACAAAGAGAGTGAAAACAAAGAAAAAGCCTTTCGGGTCAACATGGAAGAGACCTAAATGTTTTGACGCATTGCATCATCCCCAAAAGGAAAACACAAGACAAATGAAAAAGAGAAAGACAAAGCTTCTGGGTCAACATGGAAGAGACCTAAATGTCTCGACGCCTTGCATCATCCCTAAAAGGAAAACACAAGACAAATGAAAAAAGACAAAGACAAAGCTTTTGGGTCAACATGGAAGAGACCTAAATGTTTTGATGCCTTGTGTCATCCCCAAAAAGGAAAACAAAAGACAAATGGAAAATGACTACGACATAGAGAAAAATGAAGGTACATGTAGAAGAATGCACTAAAAGAGAGAAACATCAAATGAAACGTCACAGGGGATCACATTATGTACATGCAATCATAAAGAAAAATAAAAGACTAGTAAGGCACAGGTGAGTCAACCTAAAGTAGGTTGTTTGCCTCCCAATCTCGGTCGGTATAAACGAAGGGCAGACAACTAGCCAAAGGGACAATGACAAATGCATTACTAGGACAAGGCTATGAAATTCTTGCCTCCATTTTGTGCAAGACAAGAATGAGCCAAGATAAGTGAGGAAAATTAGGTGTTTGCATTAGAGAAAATGATTTGCAATAAGTGTAAAACATGTAATAGTGAGAATGTTTTAAGATTCTACAACTATTACATGACAAGGAGAAGAAAGGTATGTTATTCAATCACTGGATGGAAATCATTGCCATCAAAGTAAAAATTTCTCAATACCAATTTGAATGCACAACACTCATCAGTACTATGTCTAAGAGTTTTCTGGTATCGATAATGTAGAACAATTGCATCTTTAGGATATAGTCTCGTCTTTTCTTTCATTGGTGGTAATGTCATAAGTTCTCTGTTTAGAATAAGTTGTCTCCTTTAACTTTCAAGTGGGGGACAAGGGAACTTTAGTTTCTTTATCTTGTAAGGCCTCTTGCACTTGCTAGATTCACCAACTTCTCTAGATGGGATTAGGGAAGCAGGTCCATAGATGATCTTGTCTTGTTATCCTTATCCATAGGAGGTATGGGTTGCTCTTTAGGAAGGAGGACACCTATATCAGGAGGAGGATCTAAGACAATCCAACCATCACTACGAAGCATTAGGTATTCCTTAGGAGTGCTTATGTTGAGAGGGGAATCTTAATATCCTAACCCAAGGCTTTGGATTCTTCAATTGGTATTTTCTCTAGGAGTTGATGAATTTTATGTTCACTTGTATCACATCCTTGTCTGTGTAAGGTCGTGAATCCTTTGCCATATGTCTTTTCAAGGTTGTTTGATGTGTTGGTTAGTTTGTTGACATAAAATGGTTGATTGTTTACTTGATTAGAGGAACTAGGCTCACCTAGGACTCATTCGTCAATAGGAATAGGATCCTAGAATAGGGTAAATTGGTGACATAATTAAATAATTGATGTTATTTAATTAATCAAGAGGAATAAAGTTAGATTAGGACTATTAAATAAATGAAATTTATTTGGTTGGTTGAAAAATGGTGAAAAATTGAATTAATTAAACAATGTCATATTATTCAATTAATAGAGGAAATTACGCTTTTTGATTTAGGAAGAAACATGATATTGTGCCACTTGTCACTTTTGTGCTCATTTGGAGAAATGAGTTTGTAAAAAATTCTCAAAGACTCGCTAGATAGTGACATGTGTCCATTGGTAGGACTTAGCTAAAAGTTGGCGGTGAGTTGACTATGGGTTAGCTTCTTACAACTTTGGTAAAAGGTACAAAATTATGCCACTTGTCACTTGGGCACTCATTTTGGAAGAGATGCTTGTGAAAAAATCTTAAAGGTGTGCCACAACTGTTACATGTCATTTTTTTGAGTTATCAATTCCAACAAGATTTTGGAAAGCTGCTAAAAGGAGATTGAGTTGACATAAAATGGTTGATTGTTTACTTGATTAGAGGAACTAGGCTCACCAAGGACTCATTTGCCAATAGGAATAGGATCCTAGAATAGGGTAAATTGGTGACATAATTAAATAATTGATGTTATTTAATTAATCAAGAGGAGTAAAGTTAGATTAGGACTATTAAATAAATGAAATTTATTTGGTTGGTTGAAAAATGGTGAAAAAGTGAATTAATTAAACAATGTCATATTATTCAATTAATAGAGGAAATTACGCTTTTTGATTTAGGAAGAAACATGATATTGTGCCACTTGTCACTTTGGCGCTCATTTGGAGAAACGAGTTTGTAAAAAATTCTCAAAGACTCGCTAGATAGTGACATGTGTCCATTGGTAGGACTTAGCTAAAAGTTGGTGGTGAGTTGACTATGGGTTAGCTTCTTACAACTTTGGTAAAAGGCACACAATTATGCCACTTGTCACTCTAGCACTCATTTTGGAAGAGATGCTTATGAAAAAATCTTAAAGGTGTGCCACAATTACATGTCTTTTTTTTGAGTTATCAATTCCAACAAGATTTTGGAAAGCTGCTAAAAGGAGATTGACTTGTCATTAGGAATGACTAGAAGTCAAAGATGAGTTTAAATTCAATAGTTAACTTGATTTTCTCTGTGGGCATTCCTTGCATGTGATGTTACTTGTTTTTTAGGATTTGAATGCCTTGCATGTGCTTGGATGTTGATGCATCATGGTGCATATTATTGCATGTCTAATAGGTTGTTTGAGTCATTGGGGATTCGTCCATGTTGTTGGTTTCAGTTTGCATGCATGCAAAGACTATAGGATTGACACATGGAAATATTGGATGCCCATGTATGAGTGATATAAATATGTTAATGCCTTAGTGCATTGTATGAGATTGATTGTAAATTTTTTGAGATGTTATGTTTTCATATTCACTCAAGAACTTGTATCACATTGAATCAACACTTGAAAGAGCACAAACTCTTAATATTGCTTGTAATAGATTTTTACTGTAATACAATTGATATGTGCTTTGGTGTGTGGTTTTTTTCCCAAAAGGGTTTTTCCATGTAAAATTTGTGTGCTATGTGTGTTATGGTTTATGTGGTTAAATCTAAAATTAACTATATGCATGTGCAAACTTAAATGTTAATTTTAAAATTTAAAAGATTTGAATAAAGGTTTTCAACCCCTCTACTATTTGATTTGCATTAGGGAAGCATTTATGTACTCGTTTTTCCTTTCAAAAGGTTTAGAAGAAATCAAAAGGATAAAGATCAAAGAAATCCATGGTGGTTCAACCTACATTACATGCTTAGATAGAGAAGAATCTATGGATCATTGAGAGTAGATGTTCAAGTCACATGAGTGGAGATAAGAGCAAACTCATGCACTTCAAGAAGTTTGACAAAAGAGTTGAAACTTGTGGTAATAACTTAGTTGCTAAGACTACCTGTAAAGGTACTTTGAGTCTTGATGATGGAAAGACAAAAACTCGTGATATACCATATCTAGAAGGGTTGAGGCACAACCTTCTAAGTGTAAGTCAAATGTGTGATAAAGGTTATAATCTTTCATTCAATGCCAAAGGTTGTGAAATTAGAAAAAATGGTACTAGTGAGTTAATTGTAGAAGAAAGTAGGAATGATAGTGATGTGTATCATCTCAGTGAGGTTAATGGGAAAAAATGTTTTTCCATTCAAAAAGAATACATTTAGCATTGGCACAGATGGTTGCGACATATCAACTTCAATGATCTTGTGAGGATTAACTCAAAAAGAATGGAAAGATTTGACAAATTATTTTAATGTCTCTTGCTTCTTGGACATTAGATTTGACAAATAGAAGTGTATCATTTGCAAATAATGAGTGGGTCATATTAATGTTTGAGTTTGGAATGTATATACCTTTCCATGCACCTTGAGCTCTTGCACCTGCTATTACCCAACTTAGCGATTCTACCATTAAAATGAAAAGGAAGGGTGATAAAGGATCACCTTGTCTAATGCCTTGTGAGCAGTTGAAGAAGCCAGTTGGAGTATCGTTCACCAAGATTGAAAACTTAGTCTGTGATATAAATGAGCTAGTTCATCAGAACTATTTGTGTGAAGAGCTAAAATTTTTGAGCACGTTTAAGAGGAAATTCCAATTTAATCTATCATAAGCCTTTAATAGCATGACAAGTTTGATAATCATTGCTTAGATTTTTCCTTCCTTGATAAAATACAATGTCTCATGGGCTATTAAGGCCACTTCAGTTGTATCCTTGCCTAAGACAAAGCCTCCTTATCCATCTAAGATAATTCTTGGAATGATCTTGGTGAGTCTCATAGTGATTGCTTTGGAAAAAAATTGTAAATGGTGTTGCACAGTGATATGGGCCTAAAATTAGCAAAGGTAGACATAATGCCCTTTTGGGGGATTAATGTTATGAATGTGTTATTCTGTTCCTTTAAGATCTTGTCATTTCTCCTTGATTCCTCTAAAGATAATAGAATTTCATGCCCCATGAACTCCCAACCTTTTTGAAAGAGTTGAGATTACAAGAGTTGAGATCCTATGGTTTGAAATTTTATAATTTGAAATTCTGTTATTTGAATTTTTACTTTGATTAAGGGGTTTAAAGATTTTCTTATATGACACTTTTCTTCTATTTTGTTTTGAAAGTAGGATCCCCTCAATGTGTTTATATTTTAGTGCTTGTTCTTTTCTTTTCATATTGAGTGGTGTCATTAGCTTATAAAGGCTTCAAATGTTCAAATAATACATTGATCATAAATAGTTTCAACATATGAGATTAAATGATCTATTTACGAAATCATAGAAATTTAAAATTTTAAACTTATAGTGCTTTTAATTAGAAATTTGTGACTTATTTGGGGCTTCCCAAGCACTGCAATTTTTCATGTTTTAGATAACCTAATTTATTTGTTTTTTCTATGACTTATATTTGTAAATTAAATTTTTGCTGAACTTATTTTAGGCAAGGCATACAACAATTAGCACATATGCAATGTTGGAGGCTTTGTAATTCACAATAGAAGAAAAGGTATATGTCTTTTATGTATAATATTTCAATGATTTTATATTTTTTATGTATAATGTTTCAATGATATATACTAATTTTCTATCAAAAAAATATTGTATTCCTTTCTAGTTGGATGAACTAAATTATTTGACTCAAGTTTAATACATACTTAGAAACACTAAATATTTTCATTAAAATGTATAATTCAAATTTATTAATCAATTCTTTAAACCTTTTTCCATTAAATATTTGTATTCTTCATTAAATGATTTGATGCTATTTTCTATTATAGTAAAAATAGATGATTAGGCTGTTTTTAAAATGTAGACAATTTAAATTATACACCCATTATGTATTCAATTTAAATTATACACCCATTATTTATTCTTATTTTTAAAGTTGTTCAAGAAATGAATGCCAAATGGTTTGAATCAAAACTTAGTTGAAGTTTCATACTTAAGTATCAAGAATAAAATTAACCAAATTGAGTGTTTGTTCTATTGCGATCTTTTTATAACTATCATCTTTTCTTTTTATTCATCCAAAGGATCAAATTTATTTGAACCAATTTATTACTAATGAGAAATCCAAAAAAAAATTTAGTAGTAGTTTGGATTAGATTGGAAAAATAGGAGGCGGTGGGCCTAGCTCGATTGGCTAAAGCATCTTGTTGCAAGCAAGAGGTCACGAGGTCTAGTCTCCTCACCATTCCTGTGGTACTAGAGGGCATGTCATTCCAGTGCCACCGATCACGTGAAAAAGTTTACCAGGCACACTGTAGTGTATAGGGGGACGAATACCCGACTGATTCTTGCAGTAGATAAAAACAAGATTGGAAAAATAGGTTTTGAAGGGACCCAAAACCCTTTACAGCAAAACATTGTTGAGACTAAAGATGAATAGAAACACAACAACCAACAAATAATGAGACAACAACAAAGCAATGGAATAGAATCCAAAAGCATAAAGACATTAGGATGAGCCTATTTCATATTTTTCAAGGTGTTTTCCACCTCCAACTCTTGATTATAATGCAAGTTAACCATAGATAGTAGCTCATTTTTCTCCTCCTCAAAGGTCTTTTTTCATATTGTCACAGGTCCTTGGACTCGGGTCATTTTCCTCTTCATCTGCTACCCGTTTTCCATTTTATTTGGCTAGAGGTTCTTTCAAGTTACTACCTCCTTGATGCCCAACATACAATTGTTCATCCCTCAAATCTTTAAGCTTTTCCATGAATACTTTAAGAGTATCTACATTGTTATTGATAGAATAGTGACTAATTTTTAACATATTTTGGATATCATCATCCAAATCCTAAAACTT
This sequence comes from Sequoia sempervirens, assembly GCA_007258455.2. Lineage (NCBI taxonomy): Eukaryota > Viridiplantae > Streptophyta > Pinopsida > Cupressales > Cupressaceae > Sequoia > Sequoia sempervirens. The sequence continues at coordinate 33,707 of VDFB02271196.1, read as the reverse complement.
TGTCTCCACGATCTAAATGTGCTCTTCAAAGTCTCCCTTGAGGTCAAAGACAAAAATCTCCAAGTCAAGGAGCCTTTCTTTTAGTTCACTAGACTCAGATGAAGCAAGTCCCTTTATTTCATTAAGAAAATTTTCTTTCAAGCTTCTAATCTTGACATTAATTTTGTTGATTTCATTCATAACCCATTTTGTAAGCTTGAAATTTCATGTGGCCCCACCCCTTTCCATATCTAATACATTTAGCATATCCACATGTTCTTTATCTAGATAAGAAAATTCATAAGGGGATGTAAATTACCTTAAGCTATACGAGATCTTGCCTGACTTATTCCCAATATACTTCACAAAAAACCTCTGAAACTCTCACTTTACCTTTACTCGAGCCAATTACGGGATCTTTCACCCATTGGGTGGATTTTTACTACACAATATGAGCCTCCTTCTCAACCCTCACTATGATCTTTGCTCAAATCACACCTGGTACCTTTCCCTTCTTGAAACTATAAGTTCTAGTCTTCCTCATCCTCCCCGGTTTGAAAGCCATCCATCTATGAGCACTATTTCTTGGATTTCTTCTTTGGGGTTTCTTCTTAGAGCTCCCTTTCCTCTTCTTGTGCTAGTTAGAATCTGAGGGAGAGGAGGAAAGAACCTCCATCGACTCATACTTGGTATTCGAATCCATTTTCCACTGCTCATCAAAGATCCATTATAAGTACCTGAGTTCGATGAAGAATGATCCACCACCTTAGGTTTTTTCTTCTTAGTAGAATCTTTACCCTTGATGGGCTTAGCTGAGGAGTTCGCCATGACATAAATTTTTAGTAGTAGTTATTTTGGTGTATCTTGAGGGTTTTTTCATCTGAGAACATTCTGTTCCAATGCATTGGAATGACAAGACTTTAAAAGAGGAGATAAAAAAGACACTCTTATGTAACTTTGATCAATGCAAAATGGATACTAATCTTAATTTTAGTTTTAGGGGATGCAAATGTAGCCACAATCAATTTTATCATATTATTCATATAATGGAAAATGGAATCTAATTATTTCAAAAAACACGAAGAAATTCAACAAAAGTATATGATTGATTATAAGATACAATGATTATTTATACAAATCAAAATTCATATTTGTTTTCAGAACACGTATAGATTTGTATTGTTATATAACTAATTATGCAATGTTAAAATATATTTAAAATTTACCTTTCATCTCCTATCAGAATATCCCCTGAACCTCCTATATGTACAAGTGCTAATAGACGTTAAACCAGATACTATTCTTAGAAAAATCTTATTATTTTCTTTGAAGTTGGCTTAAAGATATTCCATTCACCCTTCTTAGGATCATATACCATTTCTCCCCCTTGCATCTTGGGATCAAGTTGTATCCTAATCCCTAAATTCTTAACTTTGGACCTTCAAAAATATTAATGCTAACTTAAAAGGTGAAAATTATACAAATAAAATTGTGACTCTCAATTTCCTATGTCACTCTTGTAATTACACCTTTTGACATGTGAATCCCTAGAATCCCATAATATTGCATCCTTTGACATGTAAATCTTAGAACCCTAACATTCAAAATGGAAACCACACTTATTTCCTTACATGACTCAAGATGTCATTAGTGGGCTCAATTGAATATGATAATAATAAGGAAGAATTTGAAACAATTATTAACATGTGAGGATTCCATGTCAGGAATTCAATTTATATATAATTTAGAAACCTCACAATTCCTCATGTTTTATCAGTTTATCAACCAAAATCAAACCCCATTTTCTCATAGTTTGAGCACTCATGTTCACCTATTTAATTTAAGGAGTAAAACCCTTAAATGAAATCCCTTTGGTTCATGACACAAGTTCATGTAGAGATTAAATTTATGGTGAAGGCTATGTATTGTTGTGTTTTATAATATATTCCAATATTTTGCTACACATTTTTTGAATGCAAATTTGCTCCACTATTTTAGTTGACTTCCAATTTTATATGTTTTTTAATCTACTTTATTTTTTATGGATATTTTATATTTCACTATATTTCATAAACTTTTTTGTTGAGATCTATTACAACATTCTTGATCTAAGCTTTTCACATGAATATTTTGGTTGAGGTCATTTGTGTTGATTCTATAGAGGGTGTAGTCTAGTAGAGATCCCTCCATATTCTAGGTGTTTCCATGCCTAATTAGGATGTTATAGGTAATTATGTAAATATCTCAAGGATCACATTTGATGACCTATTATTATTTTTGATTATTTGTCACCATATTGATTATAAAACAATTAAAAATTATTTCTAATGATATTTTTAAAATAACATACAATAATTCTTTGAGTAGGAATTAATTATTGAAGTAGATATGAATATGCAATGTCTCTTGTAACTTTTATTTACACAAATATGTGTCTATCTCTTTATATTAGATTCCTATGAACATTTCTCTCCTTTTTAAGTTATAATTATGTTTCCCAATCACATAGGTACTTGTCTTAAGTGGTTGAATGATGAAATCATTTATTAAATCGCATTCTCTATGTTCCCTATTAGATAGGTGCAGTATACTCTAAAGCACTAGCATCTTGCATACTTTAGTGATATTAATTTTGTCCCATAATTTGAGATCTTGTGTCAAAAATAGCAATATATAGCTACGTTTTATGTATTCCCAAGTTGCATATGCTATATAAAAGTCTAAGGATTCAAGTTAAGAAATACAAATTTACATTCATTCTTCGTTGCATATGCAACTTATTGATATCATCTTATAAGACTTTTGTAGATATTTAATATCAACACATGATAGATTTAATAGTAAGTTTAGATCTAATATATGCATTGATATTTATTTCGACATCATATTCATTCTCACATCCAACCCCTTCAATTTCAGATCTCTGTTGACCGTCTGTTGCAAACAATACTATAGTTTGAAATGCTCTGGTATGCGTATATGTGAATATGGAAGCATACAGTAAGCATGCAAACTATTTCATAGCCAAACTGCACAGCCTACGCCAGCATCCTAATCGCTGAAAAACAAGCGCTGAGTACCCTCTTCTACTCTGTAAATCATCTTCTTCATTGGCGCCAAGAAAAGGAGATCAAAAAAAGAGAAAAAGGAAACATAGACTAAACTTGCCGCGAGCACTCTCAAAGCTTTGATTTTTTCCACAGTTCCGTTTTTTATCAAAACGGTGTTGCAGTGAACTGAAGTTGTCTCTACAACACGATGTGTCAAGTTGCTGAAAAATGACGAACTGCAGTTAAGTCTCTGACGAACAAAGAACTGCAGGGTGTGTTTACTGGTTGAGGAACGGAAAAACAACAGTTATGATGTATGGCCATCCATCCCCATAAGTGCATTCTAGGGTCTGGATAGCCGTTTCCCACTGTAATTGCCTATTACAATTGGCTGGTCACCAATATATCTTCTCCCTGCACGATGAAATTAAAAAAAAAAATATTACTGATTAGCCAATTAGCCATTAGAAAATTTGATACATCAAATATCATCTCAGGAGTCATAATCAATCTCATGAATGGTCTGTTTGATATTTATTCGACACATAGGGATAAAAAGATGGGACTGAAACTAGCCAGGTTACATAGAATAATGATGATTTTGGATTAAAAATCGAGAACTTAGAGTTAATTATTTTTGAGTTTGAATCCACACAAAAGTTTCAGCAAAGAACTTAGTTAGACATATAAACATCAGAAGACAAGCTTGAAACTCAGATAGTGAAAATTATAAATCTAACTGAGTCCAGAAAATATCAATAGCAAGTTCTGACCTATATATTCCAGCTATGATGGATACAACAGTTCTCCTTTTATTATTAACATCAATACTGTGCAACTTGGGCAGACTATAATTACTCTCTTATTCTCCTCACCTTCTCTAAGTTTCCTCTAAACTTCTGAAGTCCACTCAATGAATTACTCTTCCCATTTTCATCCCTCACATTATTACCAAAATTGCTACTTCTCTGCAGAATCTGCCATGAAATCCATGATATGTAGACGCATGGAGAACCCAGCATTTGAATTGTTTAATGGACAACCCTCAAGAAATTTCACCATGATTGCAGGTATACATAATACCAATTTGTTGGAAAGGTTGCAGAACATTTGAGCAAATGCATTCGGCGGATGTTATCCTCAGTTAATCGGCCTTTGCCCCAGCGTTCTCTCTACTAAAAACTAAAAACTAGAAAAGAAAAATGAACTAACAACACAATAAAATATAAAGAAAAGAAAGAATATGTAAGAAAAAGAAAACTAAATTCTAGAAACAAAAAGTTAATTTATAAAATTAAAAGACAACAAGTTAATTTAAAAAGAAACTTTAAAAAACTTCAAGAATAACAAAACAAAAGAAAATTAAGAAAAAAAATTTAAAAAAGAATTCCAAGAATTTAGATTTTTAAGAATTTATTTTCTTTTTAATAAGTTTTTTATTATATGAATTATAAGAAGCAAAACCTTTCTTGATCATTCTTTTAATAAATAAAATTCAAAGATTTTAGAAATTATAATTATATTTAAAGTTCATTATTAATTACAAATTATAATAACAATTTTTTTGAAAATTACAAATATAAAATTTTAAAAAGAATTACAAATAAATTCAAGAGAAATGTGAAACCAAGCTTAAACATAAAGATTCGATATAAACAAGAGACGCAGTTGCGTCACATTCCTGCCGATTGGTAATTTGGGTTTGGTTGGTGGTAGAGGTTGCAATAATAAAGGCATACATAATCCTTAAATCTTAATTTTCACAATAAAATTTGAAAATACAGATGTATCATGTACCTGGTACAAGATGGAGATACACTCTGAACTTTAGTCTCAAGTTATTGAAGTCTTGTTAAGCATATGAAATTGAAACAGCCATTGTTGGTGAGGTGTTTACAGCATTTACTTTCTCCAAAACCCGCGTAAACCATATAATGCTTCTCTTCGCAGTTCTCATACTTCTCAACAAGAAATGGAGCAGCGGTAACGGGCAATGTCACGAGAAGCGGCAGTCGGGTTAGCAGACCGAGGAGGATTCAAGTCTGCCAGAAGAACGGGCGCCAAAAATATTTACGTCTTCCAAGAATGTAAAGCATGATAATGAATAATATTAGAATGTAATGAATTAATTTGTACTTGTCCGGGTTAGCTACGATGATGACTGACTAGAAAACTAGGCCAAATAAATCACTGACACGAGCGAGCTGAATCTGTCATTGAATATATACATATCAATAGTACTAGAGAAAGATTGCTTCCAGATTTTACATCTGAGAGGGCTGCCACAATTAAGTTGCGCCTTGGCCGTATTGTCAGTTTGTACAATAAAGTAGCGAGCATCTATCATTCATGTAATTAATAATAAGCTTTAAATCTTTTGTAAAATTAAAACTCTATTTTTATCACTGACTATTCACAACACCAACCAGTAGGAAAAAAGATAAAAGCATATTGTATTTTTTGAAAACCTAAAAATTTAATATAGACTATATAGATTCAGTGATCAACATTTAAATTCCAGTTTTTCATTGGTGACATTGTCAATGTCAAGACAAAAAAATTGAATTGAATGAATGCATAAGTATCCTGCCTGTCGGCAGGAACTAAAAAGAGAAGAATAAAAAAGAAAAGAAAGAGACCAAAAAATTAAATGAAGAAAACAACGAAACTTAAAAACAAAGGAATGACTGTCACGATTATTTAAAAGATTGAAAAAAGTTTTTGTAATGACTCACGATTATTTAAAAGAAAAGCAAGGCAATCGGATTTCGAAATACTGTATTTAGGAGGTTTAGCATTTCTAAGAGCAACAGCGCAGTCTTGGCGGACTTCTTCAGCAACCACAGAGGGGAGGGAGCGGATTGAATTTTCATCTCAATAAGAAAAACATGATGAGGGATAAATCGAGGAGGTAAGGAAAAGCGCAAGCCTCTTTTGAGGAGGTTGAAAGCTCCTTGATCCAAGCGAACATTGGAAAGGTTGACAACGAGTTTTCCCTCCACTTGTGAATAGATTGACGTGAGAGGGGTTTAAGTGTGTTAGAGAGGAGAGGAAGGGAACTTGAGTTGGAAGAGATCATGATATGATTGGAGTGAAAAGAAGATACAGAGGTTTAGCTAAGGTAGACCGAATCCAACGGGGATGCCACGTGCAAGGAAGGAGGACGGGAACGAGGGACGTAGATGAAAGGACAGGATCTTGAATGGCTGGAGGACGATTCAACCGATCGGAGGAGGACATAGCACAATTAATATTCTGAAAAGAATTCAGAGAACGTTGACAAGAGAGGGAGACGTCAACCGTACCTGGCAGCGAAGGAGAGCCGTTGGAAGAAGCTCGACTGGCAGGCAGAGGTCGAGAGGAGCCTGATGACCAGCGGAAACTTGTGGGGAGCCATGACGAACAGGAGAAGAAGTTGACAGATGTGGAGGAGAACCCGATCGAACTGAGAAAGGGACGAAGCCTGGCGGATGAAGATGATTTTAGCACGCAGAAATTGCAGACTTCTTCAGAGCAGGCGTGCCTTGCGCAGGACCATGATTTGAGCTCGAAGAACAGCGGACTTCATCGGAACTGGCGTGCTCTGCGAAGGAACAAGATTGGAGCGAGTCGAACAGGAGAACTGAACATGACAAGAGGGAGAACTACGTTTGGAACGCAGGAGTGGCGTGGCTTTGTTTCTAGTTTGGATAAAAAAGCATGTTCTTGCTATATTTTTTTCCTAAGCATTATATTTAAATAAATCTGGAAATGTCAATAATGTTTACTGATGGAGCACTATTTCTGGTGTGAAATTAGCTTTATGTGGTGTACATGGGCGCTACGCCGCCAAACGATGATGGGAATTCGCAAATAGAACCTGCTACCTCGTACCTTGAAATGCTTCAATCTGTATATGGAAGGTTATTATAATCTCGTGTAGTTGTTAGATTCATGAGACATGAAAGTAGATTATAATAACCTTCCATATACAGATTGAAGCATTCAAGGTACAAGGTAGCATGTTCTTTTTGCGAATTCCCATCATCTTTTGACGGCGTAGCACCCATGTACACCACATAAAAGCTAATTTCATACCAGAAATAGTGCTCCCTCAGTAAACATTATTGACATGTTCCAGATTTGGTTAAATATAATGCTTAGGAATAAAATATAGTAAGAACTACGTTTGGAAAGCAGGAGCGGCGTTGCTTTGTTTCCAGGGTGAGATGTTTGCTGGGGGGTGTGAGGCCGGAGGGAGGACTTCACGAGAGTTGTCAGCAAAAGAACTCGGAGAAGAGTGAGGGCGTCGCTTGCGTTGGAGCGCATCAAACTTTTTCTTCTGCCTTTTTACAAATTCAAATTGTCGACCAGAAGCTCTTGTTTGAGAGCAGGTGTCTAAGAGGATCCAAAGGTCGGGACGCAGGGCAGAGGCGAGCTCAAGATGGAAAGGGAGGAGCCTAGAATTAAGGAAGTTGAATGATTTCATTGTAGATTTAATGACAGACCTGATCTCCTCGTAAGGGCATGCGCAAAATAGGCCTCAAAACAAAGACAGGGATCTGGACTGCAGAAGTTTAGAACTAATTAAAGATATATAACCGCATGGTTCAATTCGGCGGCAAGAGCTATCTAGCCATGGATGGTCTGGCATAGCCCATACCCCAGGTCCCCATGTGGTACACTGCCCCAGTAGCCGCCCTACAAATGGTAACTGTATGTCAGACTCCTCAAAAGTGTGTTGGTCAGAAATGGAAAAAAGACCTTCCCGCCCGTTCAAAACACATTTTAACTCGTATCCAATGTTCTCGTTTAAAAGGCTGCAAAATCACGTCTATATCTCATGAGAATGGATAGAAACAAAGCTTATATTTTGAGTTGAATTCTGAAGAGACTTCCTAAGGAAATGACATGAAACAGGGAAATGAAAGAAAATGGTATTCAAACAAGCAGATACTTCTCGAAAACTTTGGGAAAGTTAAAATGCAGTGTCGGTAAGCTTTCAGAAAGTTGAAATCCATTGCAGCCAGCATCTGGGAATAAGGCAAAAACTACAAGGAAACATTTCAGGATTTGCTGGAATGCCTAAAAAAATTCTCTATTCCTATCCAGCAGTTTTTTGAATTTTTTTGAATGAGAAAAAAAATATGTAAACCTGCATAATAGTTGGCAGCCTAACAGGAACAGACTTAAGAGGGAATAATGGAACTAAAACTGAGAAATGTAACCGTGTGACTTTAAAAAGTGTTCGGGTGGCTCTAAATTTTGAAAGAGTTGTAAACTTACGAAAAGCAAAGGTAAAAGATCAATTGTAGTTGTGAATTGGTGAGCCAGTTAAAAAATCTCAAACTTTTTTGCATTTGGTGATTCGTTTAGATTGATACCACATCAATAAGGAGGGTCGAACCAGCATCAGTTCGTGGCAGAAAGAACCCTTCAGAGAAACAAAAATAGTCACAACATCCAGCCCACCAAAGAAAAGAGACAGAGCATTAGCAGGAAACGCCCCCATAAGACATCAGGCAACAAGCCAAGCATCGTCACCAACATCCTCAAAGTCGGCGCCATCGACTCCGACTCCAACACCAGAGGAATACAAATTTCCCCCGCTCTCCGCCCCGCCCAGCGCCATTTCAAGAACCTTGGCATCAACCACAAAAACTCCAATGCCAACAGTAGCAAGGAGGAATACAGCTCCCCCACTCTTAGAACAGAGCACAAGCTGGATGGCCACAAGGAATGCCAAGACGTGGATGAAATAGGATGTTTCGCCTTCTATATTTCACCCACTGCGGCGAACAAATACCAGCAGGAGACATTCATGCCTTCCGCCCGGCCATAGCACTACAACCAAGAAGAGGACAGGAAAAGGTCCACGGAAGGAACCCTGGTTCCCCGCAACCATATTAGGACCAAAAGCGCTTTTGATCCACATTAGGCTTCCATCTATAAGAAGCGAAGCTGAAACTTCCGCTCTCCTCAACACAAGCAGATCACGAAAGCCTGGAAATGGAAGAAACAACCGCCACAGCCAAATCTGGTCAACGTAAAGAGAAAACGCAGAACTCAACTCCATAACGCCAAGCTCTTCATCGTTCTCTGAATCTGGGTCTCCATCGCCATTTTCAGCGGAGGAGTTCAAATCTGCTCCCCTCCTTCGCTCCCCCTCTGCTCCGCATTTCTTTGTGGAGATTCAATGTTAAACATGATAGAGAAATGACAATAATCATGACAAGTGGTGATATTAATCATACGAGTAATGTTAGTATTACAATTAATGTCAATGCTAATAGAAGAAAATAATAAAAAATAAACAACATATAGTGATATTAATATTGAGAATCATATTAATGAGGATAGTAATACTAAGGTGGAATACAAATAAAACCATTAGCGTTAAGAGAGTGTGTTGATAATTAATCTTATCAACAATGATATAGTTTTAATACTAATATTTATACTAAGCTCCATGCCAATGTTAATCCCAAGGATCTGACTTATGGTAAACATTTCTAACAACACTAGAAGATAATAAGGCTAATGTTAATATCAAAGATAAACTTAGTATGAGGGCTAGGATGCTTTTTAATGGTAAAAGATATTATCATTATTATAATAAACATTAAAAGGAGATTTAACCACCTGATTATTAATGATAAATAGTAAATGGTGTATTATGTAAACCTATGTTGTTTTAAAAAAAAAGAGATTGTAAGGTTTATGTTCGATCCCATTAAAATGTAGGCATGGCATAAAGATAATGCTTGTAGGCAATAGGAAACATTGCAGGTCAAGAGAAATGAATTTTACAACATTGAAGGTCAAGAAAATGTGTACATAAAGCTAAAAGCCATAGAATGTGATTTTAGAAAAATTTAAATAATGCAGGATACATTCGGTTTAAAAAAATAACACACAAACAATAATTTTAAAACAATATGAAGAAATTAAACTAATATTTGCATAAATAGGAAGAGGTAAAAAAATAGAGGTTCATACATGTGCATTCCCTCCAAATTACTTCTTTCCTATCCCATTACTAGTTCGCTTGCCTCTTAAAGAAAATGAAATCTGCTTCAATCTCCAGATACAGAGTTTGATCGTAGGGCAAGAAGAGCTAGAATTAGAAGCATGCACTAAATTGTAGAGAGATGTTGCATTAATGAGGAGAGATTCAATGTGGTAGGCGAGGTTTAATAAGTTGCACATGGTGTACCACTGCAAAAGAAGGTGAAAGTTTCTCTAGCTTTTCCTCATAAGGGTTATGAACAATGGGATGGCAGAATTGGAAGTGGTTATCCAGCCTCATTTTGTACATGGGTTCTTACAGGTTTTGGAAATGCAACCAAAATAGGAAAGTGGATTGACCATTGTAAATTGATAAGGGAGAGGAGCCAATCGTGGGACTGGGTCCCATCGCTGGTGCACTTATTGACAACCTGGGGCCCACCGGTGGGTAATATTTATACCAATAAAAAATTCAAATTTTCTTTTAAATATGATATGACAAATTCATATTAAATTCACAATATGTCCTATCATAGGTTGACTTTTTTGTTGTCACCTTCTCAATAGTAGGTGAATGCAAGTGGACATTTATTTGCCTATTTCACAATATCAAGTGAATAAATAATGATAATCTTATTTCCACAATATAAATAATATTTGCCACCTTCCCAAAAAAAGGTTGTTGTGAAGGGATATTTTATTATCCAAAATATAAGTCTTCTTGCATTAAAAGTGAGTTGACATGTACATAAGACATTGCCAAGTGATTTAATTCCAAATATATTTGAACAAAATACATTTCAACATGTCCCAATTCTCATATTCCTTTTACTATCAACTGGTTCCTAGATGTCCATAATAACCAATCTTTTTATGAATTTTCCTGCAAAATTGAAAAACACGAACTCTTAGGCTCACTATGCGTTGCAAAATTTCATTATAACACCTAATTTTCACTCTATTATTTACAAATCCACCTAAAATATAATAATCATAAAAAAAAATAAAAACTGGTTACAATTCAAAAACAAACTTAATATCACTTCAAATCACCAACCAGAAATCCTACGTACCCATTAAGCTATCACTTCTACCATTAATCCATTCAATGTAGATGAAATTCCCTCCCATAATTCAAATTAATCCATTTACTACCAATTCAAATTCAACAAACCTATTTATGCAAGCAATCCTCATTTGTGCAATGCAAGTTACACATTTCAGTTTATTCAAATTTCTCACTTTCTGTTGCATGCTCCTGAGTGATGATGACCTCCTCCAGATTGATGCAGTCTCCTCCTTCAGCTTCTACTGTAAGTGAAGCTTCCTGCCTTCGAAAATATATAAACCACATTTCCATTTTATACTATCACCAATTGCCTTCTCCATTTACATTTAAATGAATCGACACCTTGTTAATTTCCATAACCATCATTTATGTTGTCATCGACTAGTCTCCCTTTAAGCTCTATTATGGTAGAAATATTTACAACCCTTTCAAATACAACATTACCATACATATATATGCTACACAAAATGATGCATATCCACATATGTTTCCCATAGCCCTATCCATTTTCATGAAACTTACATGTATGTTTGAGAAATGGTATTAACATAAGTAGGAGTCAGCCATCATCAAAGTTAGTTGTAAGGGAGAGTGGTTGATATTTACGTCACATTAGAACACTCTTTCCCTGCAATGCATGAGTTGGAATTGCTATAAAATCCATGGAAAATACCATGACTTATAAATTCTTGGAAAATGCCATGAACTTTATACCACTTCACTGCATTCTTTGTAGGGCAAAAAAGCCCCTTCGTTTCTTTGTTTCTTCTTCAATTAAATTGACAGTGTATACATGTTTCCTATAGTAGGCTTTCACATACCATACCCACCATATGACATATGTCCAAATGTATACCCACGATTGACTCCTTTGCCCACACATAACTCCTCTCCCTTTTTTGTTGTACTATTTGTTCTTCAATTTAACCGACTGTAAATGACAACCCCTCTCCCTTATAGCCAACTGTGATAGCATATGACTCCTACTTATGTTATAACCATGGAATGAAAGATCACAAATAACTTGAAACAATAGTAAGATAGATATATACATGTATACATATGTAGATAGATAGTAACATATGTAATATATATAAATACATATATATGTATATATGTATATATGTATATATATATATATTACAGAGATAGATAAATACATAAGTTTCTTATAGATAAAATAAAAGTTGCATAATGCCAGCTCGACTGTCAAGGGACATGGCATACAAAATTTAGTTGACTGGGATGTTGATGACGTGGACCCCTTCCTCAAAGTTACCCTACCCACCATCGATTACATTCAACTTAATTAGATGTATGCTTTGTCTGTTCTTCAATTAAAGTGACAGTATGCTAACAATATCTGAAACACCATTATGACACATTTACACAACTTGAAACAACAATATGATAGAAATATTTGAAACTCTTTATTGTCTCGTAATATTGTTTCAAGATATTAATATAATAAATATTTGTATCATGTTGTTGCAAGTTCATATATATGCGTATCATAATTTTGTGTCTGTTGTATGATACTATTGTTTCAAGTTTATATATAATGGTATCATTGAAATTTTTATAAGAGGTAGAGTTCTACATATGATAGTATAGCATGCATTGCATGATTCATTGCACACATACCCTTCGTCATTTCAACTCAACTCAATTAGATGCATGGTTAGCTTGTTCTTCAATTATAGTCAACAGTAAATGTATGAATTTGTCGTTTCAGTCGGTATCATTATTTTTAATATTAAGTGTATGTTGTTTACTAATCACTGTGTTGGCTCAATGCAGAGGAAGATAAATGTGGAAACAAATAGCAGGCGATCTTCAAGGAGGAAGCCTGCACAAAAGTAGAGGTGGACAACTATCACCACACACAAGAGAGGTGTGCATCTGCCACATAGCGATGAGGAGGATGTTGTCATTCCTATTCACTAGCAAACTGAAGAACCAAGTAGTGAGGAGGAGGTAGAAATTGTTCTGGAGCAACCAACTAAATCTGTAGTGCAAGCTAACCCAATTGTATCAACCAAAAAGGTTGCACCGAGGTGGGAATGGACCTATGCTGACATGGACCTTTCCCTTGAAGATGTCGAAGACTACAGTTGGTCAACTAGAGGTGCAACAAAAAAGTGGGGTATTCCTACCTCAACATTGTCCAATTGGCTAGGTGGTGTGACCACTACAAAAAGGAAAGGGCCCGCAACAACCCTAACTGAGGAGGAAGAGTCATTAATCGTCAAATGGTGCAAGGAGATGGTTGGTATTGGCCAAGGTTTGGAGATCGTCAATCTAAAAATAGAAGTGACCCAACTATGTGAAACAAGGAATAATCCCTTCAAGAATGGGCTTCTTGGCAAGTCATGGTGCACAGGATTCAAAAGAAGGCATCTTGATCTCTGCTTGAGAACAACCCAAGGTCAAGATAGAGACTGTGCTATAAAACTAAGGTAACCAGTTTTAAGTGATTTCTACGACACTTTGGAGAAGGCATATGTAGGAGGGAACTATGGACCGCAGAGGATTTGGAACTGTGATGAGACAGGGCCGCAAGCTGGCTGGAATGGTAACATGAAGGTGCTTGCCATGAAAGGCGTGAGAAGTGTTGATTACATTATCCCAAAGAGCTGGGAGTGGATCACTATTCTAGCATGTGTAAACACTCCAGGTCAAGAAATTCCAAGTTTTTATTTATTTAGGAGCAAAAAAAATGTGAGAAACCACATAGCCAACTATGAGCTAGGAGCATTGATGGTTGTTCAACCTCACGCATGGATGACCAAAGAGCTTTTTATCAAATGGCTCAAGTTCTTTACTATACAAGCACCTGGGGGTTGCTCACCCACCCATAGACACCTCTTGATATTTGATAGCCATGGCAACCATGTGGCCTTCTCTACCATTACTGAAGCAAGGGTTCTTGGTATTGATTTGCTCACCCTACCCGCCCACACATCACACAACTTGCAGCCTCTTGATGTGAGTGTTAAATTCTCATCTTTCAAGTGTAACTTCAAAAAGGAAAGAATAGATTAGACTATTAGACATCCAAATCTAGAGATAAGAAGGGAAAAATTGGCTACACTTGGAAGCCTAGCTTTTCAAAAGTCATTGAATTTTTCAAACATTACAGCTGGCTTCAAGAGGATAGGTATTTGTCCATTTGATCGAAATGCTTTGGATAATGACATGAGGGTTAGTGAGACATTCCACTTTGTTGTCCCTGAGGAAGCATCAGCTGTTGCAAACATTCTAAGCCTTTCCAACAATGGTTTGGAAATGAATGAGGGTGAGTGTAATGATGGAACTACAAAAGTTGGAGATTAGCAAAATGGGATGCATGGTTAGTATGTTCTACAATTGTTGTATGAAGTTAAATTTTAGTATGTTCTTTGAAAAATGGTATTAACTTAAGTAGGAGTCAACATATGGTTAGTATATTCTGCATTTGTTGTATGAAGTTATATTTCAATATGTTGTTACACTATGTACCATTGTTTGATATGTTGCTCATTTCCAATCACCTCAATTAGATGCATGGTTAGTTTGTTCATCAATTACACTCAATATTACATGTACGAATTTGTTGTGACACTATGTGCCATTGTTTGATATGCATATTGCATATGCATATGAAATATTCATATGAGTATGAAATATGCATATGCATATGCATTTTGCATATATGAAATATGCATTGCATATTGCATATGCATATTTACAATATGCATATGCAATATGAATATGCATATGCATGTATGTAATATGTATATGCATATGTTGTATGAAGTTAAATTTTTGTATGTTGTTTGAGAAATGGTATTAACATTAGTAGGAGTCAACAATGCAATATGCAATATGCATATGCATATGCATATTGCATATATGCACATAATCGTATGCATATGCATAATCGTATGCATATGAATAATCGTATGCATATGCATAATCATATGCATATGCATATGCATATATGCATATGTTGTATGAAGTTAAATTTTAGTATGCTATTTGAAAAATGGTATTAATATAAGTAGGAGTCTGCATATGCATATATGCATATGTTGTATGAAGTTAAATTTCAGTATGTTTTTTGAGAAATGGTATTAACATAAGTAGGAGTCTGCATATGCAATATGCATATGTTGTATGAAGTTAAAATTTAGTATGATGTTCAAGAAATGGTATTAACATAAGTAAGAGTCAACATATGCATATGTATGTGGATAATGTCAGCAATTGCCTTCTCTATTTGCATTTAAATTATGTGGATTGGATTCGTTTGTTCTTCAATTACTCTCAAACTTGCATGTATGAATTTGTTGTTTCAGATTCCAATGAACAACTTGAACCAACAGTATTGGGAGACCACAATACTATTGGAGGCATATCTCTTTCCCTAGCAACTCCACCTAAGCAGCCCTCTTGGCTCTTAGATGGTGCTGCCAATCTTGCTATGAATATGCATGTGGACGAAGAACAAAGTCTTTCAATGCCATCTCCACTGTACAACATGGGTCTAAATACGTTAGTACATTTCTATGCTGATTGGGGAGACAGTGATAGTGAGCAGTTAGGAGATAGAACGAGAAACAAATAATATCAATTTGATTGAGCCTTTGGGAGGCCAACAAACTTCACACATCTCACAAATCTTGAAGCTACTGGTTCATGTGGTGAAAGACAAGTCTAATAAGGTAGTTGACAGTGGGATCAAATTGCAAAGAGGATCCCAACTCCTAACTGAGGATGAATTCATGGCAATGAGAAGTGAGCAAGAGGAAAAGAAGAAGGAATTAGAAGAACTAAAATTAAGGAAGAAGCAACACCTTGCAGAGCGCAACATAGAAAGGATTGTAGAATTGGAGGCGAAAAGTATTATGAGAATTGAAAAGGAAAAGAAACAAGTAGTAGCAGAGGCTGAAAAGGAGCTATAAAAGAAGGAGGACAAAAAAAGGGAGGATCAACAGAGAGAAAAGGAAGCCGTAAAAAGGGAAAAGGAGTTGGAGAAGGCACAAGCAAATGGTGCAAAGGAGAGGTGACTCAACAGCCCTCTAAATCCCTTGCCTGACGGCCATAGGATATTCACAGATTTCGTATCTATTCAATTTCCCTAATATTGTCCATCACCTACCCAAGCAATTAGCCAAACATTTTAGAGTTGGAGTCCTTCTCACTTGCTCTCCTCTACACACTCACCTAGCCCGACAAGAAGCCAACCATATGAGAGTTGGAGTCCTCATTTACAGGCCTATCCAACCTCACCCACCCCAAGCATAATCCAACCAACTCAATCATGGAGTCCTTCTCCATCATAGGCCACATCAAATTCACAAGAAAGCTTGCCATCAAATTTTAGTTTTCCTACATTTTTTGATTGATTTGAATGTTTGGTTGCTAGCTTTTTGTTGTGAAATTCTTGATGGATTCAAAATGATGTTTGAAATTTTTTTTTTTTGAATGTTTGTAGCTTGAAACATCAGTATGGATACCATAGAAACAACATACTCCATCATGTTACTATCTATCTTTGCAATATGAAACATATGTATCTATCTATCTCTGTGAAAGGAAAGTTATGTATCTGTCTATCGTAATCTATACATATATGTATCATAATGGCATATCAATATGCTATTTTAAGACAATTTGAAAATTTAGTATGTTGTATCATTCTGTGCAGCATAAATATGTATGGTAATGTTGTATTCAAAAGGGTTGGAAATATTTCGACTATAACATAGCTTAAAGGGAGACTGGTCGATGAAAACATAAAGAATGGTTATATGCGCATACATTTGCATATGCATATGCACATGCTGATCTTACTTATGTTAATACCATTTCTGAAACAACATACTAAAGTTAAACTTCATACATCATATGCATATATGCATATCAAACAATGGTACATAGTGTAACAACAAATTCATACATGTAAGATTGAGTGTAATAGATGAACAAACTAACCATGCATCTAATTTAAATGTAAATGGAGAAAAAATTGCTGACAGTATGCACATGCATATGCATATCCACATGCGTATGCACATACGTGCATGGACATGCATATGCACATGCATATTCATATGCACATGCACATGCACATGCACATGCACATGCACATGCACATGCATATTCATATGGACATGCACATGCACATGCACATGCACATGCACATGCACATGCACATGCACATGCACATGCACATGCACATGCACATGCACATGCACATGCACATGCACATGCACATGCACATGCACATGCACATGCATATGCACATGCACATGCACATGCACATGCATATGCACATGCACATGCACATGCATATGCACATGCACATGCACATGCATATGCACATGCACATGCACATGCATATGCACATGCACATGCACATGCATATACATATTCACATGCAAATGCATATCCATATTCACATGCAAATGCATATCCATATTCATATGCACATGCATATCCATATTCATATGCACATGCATATGCATATACATATTCATATGAACATGCATATGCATATACATATATTGGTCCTCCTACTTATGTTAATACCATTTCTCAAACAACATAGTGAAATTTAACTTCATACAACAATTGCATATATGCATATGCATATGTATATGCAATACATGCATATGCATAGATGCAATATGCATATGCATATGTATATGCAATATGCATATGCATAGATGCAATATGCATATGCATATGCATAAGTTTATTGCATATATGCAACAACATATCTAACAATGGTACATAGTGTAAAAACATATGCATATGTATATGCAATATGCATATGCATATGTATGCATATGCATAGATGCAATATGCATATGCATATGTATGCATATGCATAGATGCAATATGCATATGCATATGTATATGCAATATGCATATGCATATGCATAGATGCAATATGCATATGCATATGCATATGCATAGATGCAATATGCATATGCATATGCATATGCATATGCATAGATGCAATATGCATATGCATATGCATAGATGCAATATGCATATGCATATGTATATGCAATATGCATATGCATAGATGCAATATGCATATGCATATGCATAAGTTTATTGCATATATGCAACAACATATCTAACAATGGTACATAGTGTAAAAACATATGCATACATGTAAGATCGATTGTAATTGAAGAACAAACTAACCATGTATATAATTGAGATGATTCAAAATGAACAACATATCAAATGATTGCACATAGTGTAACAACAAATTCATACATGTAATATTGAGTGTAATTGATGAACAAACTAACCATGCATCTAATTGAGGTGATTGGAAATTAGCAACATATGAAACAATGATACATAGTGTAACAACATACTGAAATATAGCTTCATACAACAAATGCAAACATACTAACCATATGCTGACTCCTACTTATGTTAATACCATTTCTCAAACAACATACTAAAATTTAAATTCATACAATAATTGTATATATGCATATGCATATGCATATTGCATATATGCAACAATATATCTAACAATGGTACATAGTGTAAAAACAAATGCATACATGTAAGATCAATTGTAATTGAAGAAAAAATTAACCATGCATATAATTGAGCTAATTTGAAATGAACAATATATCAAACAATTGTACATAGTGTAACAACAAATTCATACATGTAAGATTGAGTGTAATTCATGAACAAATTAACCATGCATCTAATTAAGGTGATTGGAAATTAATTAGGGAGACTTGATTTCATGAACATTCATCTGATGGAAACCTATGCTACATAGGTTGACAATTCCATTTGAATTGTTAAGTGTTGCATAGCTAACCACTGAAAGCCTTCACAAAACCAAGTCCTCTAAGTGATTCAATTACAAAGCTACAATAGTTGCATGATAGAATTGTTGCAGGGTTGATTTGATAACCATGCATCTATTTGAGTGTATGGGAAATGGTATTAACATAAGTAGGAGTCAACCATCATCACAAATAGCTGTAAGGGAGAGGGGCCGATATTTACAGTCACTTTAATTGAAGAACAAACAAAGCGTACATCTAATTAGGTTCAATGTACATATGTATATGCATATGCATATGCATATACATATATGCATATGTATATGTACATGTATCTATGCATATGCAATGCTACATTGGATGGCGAGTGTAACAAAAGGAAGGTACAACACATTATATGATGGAGATTGTAATACTGCTACTAGTTATGCTTATGCATCGTTCCTTCCTTCGTTCCACTCTCCACCTAAAATAACAACTTCACTTTTTCCTTTGCATATGCATATATATATACATATACATATACATATACACATATGCATATGCATATGCATATGCTTATACACATGATCACTTGAATAGACATGTAATTGTAGACTTGCAACTTGCATATATATAATGGCAGTATTGGAACATTATCATACACTCCATAGTTTTGGGTGGCATGCACCTATGTTTTGGCCAAAGTATGTATGTATGTGTGTATAGTATACATGTATGTGTATATACATACTATACACAGATACATTTAGGTATGTGTGTATAAGTATGTCTATGTATCAAATACAAACATACATACATAAATAAATAATTATGTATGTATGTATGTATGTATGTATGTGTATACATGTATAGATAATATTTTATTGTTTAGTATATAATATAAAGATGTTGAATATTATATCAATTTAAAAAGAAGCGTTTTGTCAATTAAAAATTAAAATGATTGCTAAATTGACTAGGAAAATCGTATAAATGATTAGTCAATTAAAAAAACAAAATGATTACGAAATTGGCTAGGAAAATCCTATAAATGGATATGACTGTATTCCCTAAAAATCCATGATTCAAGCAGAGACGAAGGATAGGGAAGAGTGGACAATGGGTGTTAGGAAATTTTGAGTGAGGGGTTCACGACAACGGTTGAAAGACCTGGCTAAAACATAGGTGCATAAAACCCTTCATAGTCAAGCTACAGAAACACACGAATGGTATGTATATGTATACACATAGTCAACAAAAAATATACACATACTGCCACTATACATATGTAAATTACAGAGGTATAAAACACAAACAAAGCTCTATATGTATGGAAAACTGTGTGTATATGTGTGTATACACACATATATATGCATATACAAATTACAAAGGTATAAAATGAAGACAAACAGATATATTATGATGGTGTGTGTATATGTGTGTGCACACACACACACACACATATATATATGTGGATATATACAAACATATACACATATTCGGCCGTATATATACATAAATGTAACTATATACATGTATATACACATAGTAGGCCATTTATATACATATATAAAACTGTATTCTCACATATACACACAGTTCGCCATTATATAGTTCCATTATTGCTAGAAAAATATATTTTTTGGCCATTCCTGTGTGTATATACATAGATGTATATGCATATACATACATTTATATGCATATATATCTGTGTATACACACATTTACAAATAGTTGGCCATATAAATGCATATATATATTTGTATAGACATATATACACATAGTCGGACATAATATACATAGTAGCAGCCATGAATAAGCTATAGGAAAGATTCATTACATGATGAAATCATTACAACTTTTTCTTGCTATTTTAACAAAATAAAATCACAAGAAAAACCTACAAAAATCTTGCAATGCATTGTTACTGCATGAGTGAGGTTGGAACACAACCTCACCTACATAGCAAGAAGTTATATAGTTTCCTTTTATTGAATATGGTGTTGATAAACACATAAAGAACAAAAAATGTATCACCACCACTTGACCATGGCCTCACCACTATCAACATCCATCCTAACTAGAGATGGTTCTGAATGCAACCGTTGAAAATGAATGATGTCTCATGAATTGATGTTTTGTGAACACAAAGCAAGACCAAGCGAATGGTGTGCATGCCGAGGTGGTAGGCATTAAGACTGACGATGGGTAATGTGTAGCAGTTAATGCACATTAACTCGGACTACTAGTTGCAAGTACCGTCATGGCTCCAAACAACTATCAGTCATACAGATGTCTGCGATAGGTATCCACCAAATTTTTAGACATTTTTGGTAGTTTTTGGAAATTGCCCCAAAAATTTGGAAAACGTGCTCGATATCTCCCCAATTTTTTTTTTCAAACTGCCAGCTTGACAGTGAAGGGACGTGGCAAAATTTTTTTATTCGACTCCAACATTGATGATGTGGACCCCTCGCTTAAAGTTACACTACCCACCATCAAGCCCTCTCCCTTAGGCATTATGAGGGTTGGGAGCTCATACTTGCACATGGCTTGTCCACTACTGTACATTGTAGAGATTTCTTAAATTAATTTGAAAGAGATTGTCTACAAGTGTATATGAGGAAACATAGGCATTTACTACCTACGATGAGTCAGTTATGTGTTGCCCTTACATTTAACTAGATTGGAATGTTTTGGTTGTCCATAATGATGATCGGTAAAAATAGAAGATACATACAAAATATTGCAGGTTTCATTGGTAAAATGAAGAGCATTAAATAGTAAAACATGTAAGCTCAACGTGGATTTCACATCTATCACCCATGCAGATTGCCATTGTCAATGTTAATCACAAAAACTTACAAACACGAATGGCTGATTTTGTACATGTATACTTACAGGCTTAAATTGAAAAGGAAGCCAAAATATGAAAGTAGATTGAGTATTGTCAATTGACAAGCATCAGAAAGGTTGGTAGCTCAGAGTTGTACATTACAAAGACTCAAAAGAGACCATCTACGAGTCTATATGAGGAAAGATGAGCATTTACTACGTAGATTATCACAGGATCCATACATTTTCATCTTTTTCTATCCCTATCATCTTTTATTCGATTAAACATTCATCCACATTGCATCAAAAGGATAAAAATCTGATACTTGTCTAAATCATTTTTGACCTTTTTCATAGTAAAATAGGTACCTACTTTATTCAGATTGATAATTTGTTCTAAATAGTTTTCTTTGTAATAAATCATGTAATTAGATATAAATGTAGCTAGTTTTAAGGTAGTTGTATAAGGTAATTCAACTACTGATAGAAACTAGGTGGATGGAGATGATTCAAGCATGCATAATTTTTTAAACTAATTTTAAAATGATTAGTAATTTTACATGAAGTTATAATATTTTTAATTTTCATATAATTATATTATATATTAAATAAAAAAGGAATATAAAAAAAAATAGTTTATTTATTTTTTATTTATATAAAATCTATTTAAAATAATTTATTTATTTTTTAATTTATATAATTTTTATTTTATTGTCAAATTCTAACTTTAAACTCTATATTTTTAGATATTATTAGAGAAAGTTCATGTAATAGTGGTATTATTTTAAGTTAATTGTTCCACTAAAGTACTCTAGACTACTATTACATTGCAAGTAGGGAAAAATTTGCTAATTTCAAGTTGGGTTGATTTTGACATAGAAAAGAACACTTTAGGAAGTGTGGGGCCTAGGCCTACCCTACGAGTGTTGTCATTTTGTTTTATGGGGTCACAAAGTAGGGTGTGGGTTTCAGAAGGTTTCTTTTTGAGGTTTTTACTTGCAATTGGGAGTGTTGTTACTTTTATTGTCCACACCCATAACTTGTTGCCCTCAACAAGTGGAAAGTAGGGTAAGATTGAGGAGGTGGGGCAAAAAAAGAAGTTTGGGACAAGAGCTCAAGAGTTAGAAAGGGATTTATAGTTGGTCTCTAAGGTCATCCTTCATATTTTCTTCTACAATTTCTTTTATGGTTTTTTTTGTGCTCTTTTTCTATAGTATTTTCAATGAAAAATATATATCAATCAATATTTGAAAATGAAAAATGAAAATATTGAATCTATGGAGACTAACCATCTAGAGGTAAGGGATAACTATTCTATAAAATAAATTGGAAACTGGATGTGGATAAATGCAAAGTAGTTCCAAGGTATTTAAAAATTGTAGAGTATCTCAAGTGAAGTTGGAGCAATCCAAATGAAAACAAGTGCAAAAGGGGAATAATGTAGCTCACTAATAAAGGTCAAAAACTTAGGAAGACAAGAAAATAAAACAAAAATTTGAAAGTACAAATGGTAGAGAACTTAGGGAAGAATTATATTACCCTATCTCGACTCCTCTCACATGACCAATATAATTAGATGTGAAATAGTTGTTAAATATCCGAACTAGGGTAGAACATATGGAAGGAAGGGAACAATAGAATGAGCACAAACTTTGTGAGAGCATGATGGGAAACCAAGCTCTAGTAAAAAAAAATAGTGTACTAAGAGATTAGGTAGAATAACTGCAAAAGGCTATAGAAGTAGGAAATTATGAATAAAAAAGTTCATTGTTGTGTGGCACCTTATCAAAGTTCATTGTTGTGTGGCGCCTTATCAAAGTTATTAGGAGGTATAACTTTGGTCTGGTAGGACGGGAAGTTGAACTTAGGCATGAATTTCCCATAGCCACTTGATTGTGTGTGTGAGCACATACCGACCATGTGTATATGTGTATCACCTCTTTGGATACTCACCCAACAGATAGCCTAAATTTTTGTTGCCTCAGAGTGAGCGTACATTTTTTGAAAAGCAACCTAGATATGATCCACATCGTGATGGATAAATGGTTGAAGCTTGATCCACCCCTTCTTTTACTTTTTCTTCTCTCCTTGTCTTTGCCAATGCATGCATGTGTCTTATTGTTGCTCCTTATGTCATTTTTCATGTGTGTTCTCTTGTGCCTATATTATTTTGCTATAGGATCTTGATCCTAGGGGCTTGCACAACCCTCTTGGTTGATGTTGTCATATCCCACTAGCATTGGTACGACTGAACCCCTCTTGATGTGATTTTTTCTACTTCAGTGTGAGTTTGAAGCAACTTCCTCCTCTCAATAAAGTGGGGGCTAAATGTAGGGTTGAAAATTCCATCCATGACATTTTAACACTTGTTTGGGCCCTCATAAAATTGAGCTTGATGGTGTCGTAACTTAGTGTTGTAATGTGTTTGATACACTCACATTAGGTCTTGGGCCCTTGTGAACTAAAAGGGCCCAATTGCACCTTATTTAGGGTGTTGAAAAGTGTTGTACTACACTTTCACACTTATCTAGGGTTTTCATTGTTAATTGGGCTTCTTTATGGCTTATTTGGCCTTACTTTACATCCACAAGCCTTAATTAGTGAATCTTTTTTAGGGTAATCCCAACATAAACCAACATCCAATCATGATTAAGGTGTTTTTAGGTTGAGTGGCCCAAATTTAGTGATATGGGACTCATACGCCACCTTGGGTGTATGGGTCTCACCTAGGTTTCGTGGCCCCGATCCTAATTTCTCATGAATCTAAGCAATTTTGAAAATGTGTCCCATAATTAATGCCTAATGGGACTCATACATGACTTATGGAATATGAGTCTCATGTGGCCCAAAATCAAATTTAATTCAAATTCTTGGTGGGATTTTATCCTCCTAGATCTGATGTCGGCTTGTAGTGTTGTAATTTTAGGAAATTTGTCATAAACAAGTATAAATGAAAGGTTATTTCATTCATTTTCATCCTAAAAAGTAATCAAGTTATCCTTATAGAAAATTTGAGTTCACAAGAGTATTCAAATGTTTACAAGAGTATTCAAGAGATAATTATCAATTGTTTTGGAGCATAATTCAAGTATCAGGCATTATGTCAAAGCCATCATGCATCATGTTTGTTTTTGAGCTAACAATTGTGATGTAAGGTTTCATGATTCAAGCTAGCAGTCAAGTCAATATCTATCACATTCAAGCAAGAGTCAAGATCTACATCCATTGGAGCCACTTCATACATGTTTACAACATTGTATTGCTAGGGTTTTTTGAGTTGTAATATTGCATGTTCATTCATCATTCCTTCACTCCATTTCATTACAAGGTTTGATTACCAAAATGGGGTTTGACCAAGGAAAACCCCTTTCTACTAACAAAACAACATTTTTCCCTCTCTTTAGTGTATGATTTGCAAATCTAGGTTGAAGACATATTGAGGAGCAAGTTTGGAGAAAGTTTACAAAGTGTTCAAAGTTGTCACCTTGCATCAAGGAGATCATTAAAAGACATATAAAGGTTGCAAATAAGACATTTAGACTCGGAAATCAAGTGGAGAAAACAAAGAAAACATTGATGAGTAGAATCAAACTTTGAATTTCCAAAAATTCTTAACTGCAATGATATGCCACTTCTGGCATGTGAGTCCTAGTACAGTGATTTTCTAGGTTTTAGGAGTTTCAGACATATCTCTGCCAATTTTTTGTTCTTGCCCAGAAACCCTAATCTGGGACTAAATCACCCGATCTGGCATATGAGTCCTACTCAACATTAAATTTATTTTTTTTAGCATTTTAGTGTAAGGAAATTAGATGCAGAAACAATTTTCCTAACGTCAATACCTCAGGGAAGAATGCAGATACACTTTAAAATTTTTACAACTACAGTCCAATTAAGATGCACTATGAAACAGATAACTGAAAAAAAGTATTTGACAATCACATAAGAACACCAGATATACGTGGGAAAACCCTTACGGGAGAAAAACCCACCACACCAAGAGAAATCACTTTGAATTACAGTAATAAGGATTACATACAATTGTCAGACTTATCTTTCTGGTGTCTGTTTATAGCAGCACTCACCATTAACAAACTTGCACAGGAACCTTTACGTTACAAACTTCACATAATAGAAATCACTCTGATCATACAATTACACAACAATCCGTCAATGCAACCCACCTTCAAACCAATCGATAATCCAACACGATCACAATCTGCAATCTCAGAGTATATCCATGGCATTCCCTGTCTATTGAACTTCCTCACAAAACTGTCACAACCGATTGTCTTCCAACTATTTAGATTCGACTTCTCCTATTGGTCCATGAGACTCCACATAGGATGGTCTTACTCAGTCAACAAAATTCACATTGTGTTGGCATCTCGGTGAGACACTAACAGTGTCTCGCCAATGCTGCATAACCTTCATATCGATGTTGCCAAGAGTCACCGTAGTCACCAAGACGTTCTATCGAGCTCCATGAGTTACACCGAGTCATCAAGTAGTCGCCCAGACGTATCGCTTTCGCCAGGAGATCGTAGCAAGTCACCAAAGGTTATACCGAAGTCCCCAGACATACCGAGCTCCACAGAATAGTCGGCAAGACTTAACACCTTCGCCGAGAGTTCATATCGAACTCCAAGACTTACCCCAAAGTGTTCATCTATTTCCAAGACATCACCCTTCACTAAGACTTTACTCCGAGATCTCTAAGCTATTCCTAAGACTCTTCATTATTGGCAAGACTCATCAAAGTCGTTGGGACTTCTTACCGAAACCACCGTGTTCCACCAATGACCAACATTCACCAAGAGCTACACCGAAGACTTCAAAAGGTTTTTCTGTTGGTGAGACCTTCAACTTTCACTGAGATGTCTTCCCAGGACCTTGAGTTACCTCGATAAGCATTGGCTATCAGCAAGACATCCTTCAGTCACTAAGATGTTTCTCCAACCACTTTGAGTTACTCTGAAGAATGCTTGGATGTGTCCTCGTCGGCAAGACTTCCACTATTCGCTAAGACCTCACACCAGGATCTATTTGTTACGGTGAAGACACCAACAGTATTCCTGTCAGCAAGACATTAACACTTCACTGAGACTTCTTAGTGAGAACCCTTAGTTATCTCGAAGACCATGGTTGCCAAGAGTCTCCCCGATACACGATTGAATGGCCTTTCGTCCAGAGGTCTCCCAAGCACTAAGAGGTCATAATGAACACTCCTTGTCACAGTGATAGCTCCAAAGTGTAACCTTTCAGCAAGACAGTAACAAGGTCACAGCGACCTGTTCAAAACAAAATGAATCAAACTGCTAGTCGACCAGACAATGAAGATGTCACACCGACTTGGCTCTAATGGAGGTTTCAACCTGTATTGTTTAAGGCACATATTTCCAACAGTCTCCCACTTGACGAAGATCATACAGGCACCTCTAGAGCACAACATAATTTATTGAAAATCATGGGCTCTAAGTGCCATTGAATTGGCACTCCACCTGAACTTGTCTGTGCTCATTGGCTTCATCAATGTGTCTGCAACATTCTCCAGAGTATCAACCTTTTCCAAACTGACCTTTCCATCCTCCACCATATCTCGTACAAAGTGGTACTGTACATCAATATGTTTCGTCCTGGCATGGAAAGTAGGGTTCTTTGCCGCATAAATTTGCACTCGAATCGGCCACAAAAATAATAGTTATTTCTACATCAAAACCAGAATGTTAGAACACAGCCGCTTAACCATACAACTTCTCTTTACAAGCATGAGTAGCTGCCATGTATTCATCCCTCCATCAGGGAAAAGGGGATCGGACAACTTGTCAGCTTGCTCATCCAACCTATCAGACCACCATTCATCATGAAAATGTATCCACTGTGGATCTCCCATTGTCAATGTCCCCCTCGCCTAATTCTACATAACCACAAATGTTGAGAGTCCTCTGTGATTCAACCGAATTACCATGGTAACACAATGCAAAATTTGAAGTTCCTTTCAAATACCTAAACACCCTCTTCACAATATCCCAATGTATTCTTCCTGGATTAGCTTAAGTAATCGAATTGGTACTTTCACCGCTAAGTAATGGACCCTGGCCTTTGTAATGTAATTCATTGTATACATGAGATCAGCTAAACCACTCATATATAGGTGCACCGGCTTCATGTCCTCCATCTCAGATGTTTTGACAGTCCTCAATGTGAGGCTTCTGCTCCTATAAGGACTGAACCACTAGTCGCTTGCACCATTCATACAAAATCTCTCTAGAACAGTCTTTATATACTTACTCTGACTGAGCCAAAACTTTCTATTCTTCCTGTCCCTAGTTATCTCCATCCCTAGAATATACCTTGCTGCACCAAGATCCTTCATTTCGAACTTAGTAGACAACTGAGACTTAAAATCAGAAATCATTAGCTTGCTATTTTCTATGAACAACATATCATCAACATAAAGAGCAACAACAAGCACTTGATCACTTCTAACCTTATAATATACAAATAAATATTGACATCTTTGATCCACAAATCCTAAAAGACAATGTACAAAAGTATCAAATTCTCTGGTACCACATTCTAGGTGACTCCGCGAACCCATACGTAGACTTTTTTAATTTGTATGTTTTTTACCTTTCTCAACAAAGTGCTTCCAGCCGACATGATTTCTTCTTCAAGATCACCATGAAGAAATGTTGTCTTCACATCCATCTCACTGACCTCTAAGTCATATGCTACCGCAAGTGACAAAGGAAATTTGATAGATGTCAACTTTTCGCAGAGAAAATATTTCCCCATAATCGATTCCCCACTGGAATAACCCTTGTAAACCAAATTCTTCGAAATTCTTTTCTGCTATTAATCGGCCATCCGCACTCAATCTTTTCTTAAATACCCATTTATGCCCCCATTGTGTTTCTCTCGGGCCTTTCGTGGCAAGTAACCTAAAACCTGCCTTCTCTTTTATCCAATGATGCCATCTCTTCTTCCATGGCTTTAAACTAAGAGGCTCCAAACTAGATATTTTAATTGCCTCCCTTTACAAATTCTTAGTCTACTCGGGCATTAGAAATCAAAGCATAGGAACAAGTGAACTGGAATCAATGAGGAACCCATACCTATTTGGTTGTTTTCTTTCTCGGGTTGACCTCCTCACTTGTTGAGGCTGAGGCTGAGGTTCTTCTTCTTCTGAACTTTCTGAACTTCTTGAGCTCTCCTCAGTTTCAGGTACATTTTGAATTTTCAATTCCTCTTTCTCTAGTGTAGGAGGAATTAATGCTACATCCTTATTGTTATCTGACTTTTTCTCTGACTGCAGATCCAAAGTGGAAGGTTTCAGCTCACAAAATATTACACTTCTGCTGTATATAACCTTCTCTGTATCAGGATTCCAAAGCTTGTATCCTTTTATGACAACACTATAGCCAATAAAAATACATTTGAAAGCCTTGTTTTCCAACTCTAGATCTTTTCTCATACGACACATAAGCATATTCCTCACAGCCAAAAACATGAATATGTCTTAAAGAGGGCTTCTTACCAGACCACGCTTCCAAAGGTGTTTTCTCAACAAGAGTAGAATTTGGAGAACGGTTAATCAAGTAACATAGCAGTGCAGCAAGTAGCCTCGTACCCCTGCAACTTCTCCTCCAAGCTAGGACTACTGGGCTATGCCTCGTAGTTTCTCTCTCCATCACCGTCCTATTGAACCTTTCTGCAACTCCATTCTACTATGGAGTATAAGGTGTAGTCTTATGTTTTTTGATCCCATGGTCTTTACAATATCTTTCAAATTCATCAGAACATAATTCACCGCCATTATCAATCCTTAAGCATTTTGTTTTTCTACCAGTTTGATTTTCAACAAGATTCTTAAATTCCTTAAATTGGATCAATAATTGGATTTTACTTTTAGAAAAATAAATAAATGCCTTTCCTATCAATCATCAATGAATGACACATAGTATCTTGATTTAGACAAAGAAGGAACATCTACTGGACCAAACACATCTAAATGAATATAGTCTAACAAACTAGAAGATTTATGAGGACTGGAATAAAATCAAACACGATGTTGCTTTCCATATATACAGTGTTCACATAATTCAAATTCATGATTACAATCTTCGAGCCCCCCAACCAGGTTTTTATTCTTCCAGGTTTTTAAACCTTTTTCTCCTATGTGGTCAACCTATGATGCCGTGAGTATAGTCTCCTCAAGCAGAAGTTTTCCACTTCCAGTTGCAGTTTACATAATTAGGGATATTTCCTTTTACCTCCATGAGTGCTCTTGATTTTTACAAAGACACTATTACATTGAATTCTATGACCAAATTTCGGTATTAAACAAATTGAAAGCAACCTCTAGCCAACACCATTGAACCTCTGGTCATCTTGCAGCCACTTCCAGAGAACAAGACTTGTACTCCAGTATCATTAAGCTTACTGACAGACAACAAATTTTGAGATTGACCCGGTATGTGCATAACATCATTAATTCCCTTTACTCTGCCATCAAGAAATTGTATTCTGACTCTTCCATGACCAACTATCTCCAAATTAGAATCACTTGCCAAGTAAACCTTTCCACCATCGTATTCTTCATACTTCGTTAACCATTCTCTATGACTTTTCATGTGGAAAGATGCTCCAGAATCAATCAACTAGACATCATCTGATGCTTGAGTAGCCAAGGTAGCAATGAAGGCGTCTTCATCACTATGAGAAGAGTCATTGTCAGAAGAATACTTCTTCTTCTTCTTCTTCTTCTCCTCTTTACAATCCTTTCAGACATGACCAGGTTGCCCACAGTCCCAGTACTTCACCTTGGACTTCTTGCCAGGAGACTTTGATCTCCCCTCTAATTTTGATTTGGACTTCTTGTTCTTCTTCTTACCTTTCTGTTTTGGTCTTCCTCTGACAACAAGAGCTTCCTTCGCCATCTCAGAAGATTTTCTTCTCATCTCTTCTGACAGCAAAGAACCAACAACATCTTCCATCTTGAAACTCGATGTTGTACTCCCAATAGCCATCACCATATGATCCCATGAGTCTGGCAAAGAACACAATAGAAGCATACATTGATCCTCTTCTTCAGTCTTCACACCAACAGATGTCAATTGAGCAATCAGCATATTAAATGTGTTCAAATGATCAGCTATAGACCCTCCTTCCTGCATTCTCAAAGAATACAACTTCTTCTTCAGGAACAGTTTATTCACTAAAGATTTCCCCTGATAAATAAATGCTAGTCTATTCCACAAGGAAGATGCAGTCTTCTCCTCATGCACATTCTGAAGGACTGAATCTGCTAAACAGAGCCTTATTAGCCCCTTAGACTTCCTATTTGCAAAGTCCCAATCCTCTTGCTTCATGCCTATAGGTTTAGTTCTAGACACATCAATCCACAGATCACGATCAAATAGAAGATCCTCCATCTTGAGTTTCCACAACTCAAAGTTACTGCCATTGAATTTCTCTATTTCAATCTTTCCAGATGTGCTAGCCATCTCAACCTATAATCAGAGATAAAAAAACTCTACAAGACTCCCACTGAACATAATTGACACAAAAAACCCAATGTACCCACAAGGATAACATAACTGGCTAGGCTCTGATACCACTTGTAAGGAAAATTAGATGTAGAAATAATTCTCCTAACATCAATACCTCAAGGAAGAATGCAGATACACTTTAAAAATTTTACAACTACAGTCCAATTAAGATGCACTATGAAATAGATAATAGAAACATAGTATTTGACAATCACATAAGAACACCAGATATACGTGGGAAAACCCTTACGGGAGAAAAACCCACCACACCAAGAGAAATCACTTTGTATTACAGTAATAAGGATTACATACAATTGTTAGACTTATCTTTCTGGTGTCTGTTTACAACAACATTCACCATTAACAAACTTGCATAGGAACCTTTATTGTTACAAACTTCACAGAATAGAAATCACTCTGATAATACAATTACACAACAATCCGTCGATGCAACCCAACTTCGAACCAACCGATAATCCAACACGATCACAATCTACAATCTCAAAGTATATCCATGGCGTTCCCTATTTGTCGAACTTCCTCATAGAACCGTCACAACCGATTGTCTTCCAACTGTTCAGATTCGGCTTCTCCTATTGGTCCACGAGACTCCACATAGGACGGTCTTACTCAGTCAACAGAATTCGCACTGTGTTGGAATCTCAGTGAGACACTAACAGTGTCTTGCTGATGCCGCATAACCTTCATATCGATGTTGCCAAGAGTCACCGTAGTCGCCAAGACGTTCTTTCGAGCTCCATGAGTTACACCGAGTCATCAAGCAGTCGCCCAGACCTACCACTTTCTCCAGGAGATCATAGCGAGTCACCAAAGGTTATACCGAAGTCCCCAGACATACCGAGCTCCACAGAATAGTCGGCAAGACATAACACCTTTGTCGAGAGTTCATACCGAACTCCAAGACTTACCCCGAAGTGTTCATCCGTCGCCAAGACATCACCCTTCACTAAGACTTTACTCTGAGATCTCTAAGCTATTCCAAAGACTCTTCATCATCGGTGAGACTCATCAAAGTTGCTGGGACTTCTGACCAAAACCACTGTGTTCCATTGATGACCAACATTCGCCAAGAGGTACACCGAAGACTTCAAAAGGTGTTTCTATTGGTGAGATGTTCAACGTTCGCTGAGACGTCTTCCCAGGACCTTGAGTTACCCTGATAGCCATCGGCTATCGACAAGACATCGTTTAGTCGCTAAGACATTTCTCTGACCACTTTGAGTTACTCCGAAGAACACTTGGATGTGTCCTCGTCGGCAAGACTTCCATTGTTCGCTAAGACCTCACACCGGGATCTATTTGTTACGGCAAAGAGACCAGTAGTATTCCTGTCGGTAAGACATTAACACTTCGCTGAGACTTCTTAGTGAGAACCCTTATTTATCCCGAAGACCATGGTCGCCAAGAGTCTACCCAATACACGATTGAATGGCCTTTCAGCTAGAGGCATCCCAAGCACTAAGAGGTCATAACGAACAATCCATGTCACAACAATAGCTCCAAAGTGTAACCTTTCGAGAAGACAATAAGAAGGTCATAGTGATCTGTTCAAAATAGAATGAATCAAACTGCTAGTCGACCAGACAATGAAGATGTCACACCGACTTGGCTCTAATGGAGGTTTCAACCTGTATTGTTTGAGGCACATATTTCCAACATTTAGGACTTCAATCAAACCTCTACAGATTTCCAGGTGTACAAATCTGATCTCCCAACTTTTTATTCTAATTTACATGCATTTTTAGGTCATTTAGTGAATTTTTGCGTTGCACTAGGTTTAAGCATTAGGTTTTTCATTTCATTAGTCTTTCCAAGCCCTAGTTTGGTGGTGAACCCCTATGTAATCTCTAATAAAACCCTAGGACACCCTATTGCAAGATCTCTCTCCCCCATTCTACATCAGGTTGAGATCTCTAGGGTTTCCTTTAGTGAGAGTGAAGAAGATTGTTGTTCTATGTCCTAAAACATAAACAATGACAATTATCAACCTTTAAAAACCATCCAATTATAAAAATATATTTGGTTGCAATGATGAATAAAAATATGAAGACATCCAGAGAATCCCATGACACATGAACACCAATACTTTTACATGGAAATCCCAAAAAAGGAAAAACCATAGTGACGGTTAGTTCACAATATATTATATTCGGATATAAGATATTACAAAAAGGCTCATTGCTAGGTGGACTCACTATCTAAGTGAACTCACTACCCACAAAAATTGAGAAAGAAGAAAGAAGGGGTGGCTACACAACCTATTTGAATTGATACAATTTAGGATCTATCATATGCTAGATTATAGTGCCAATGAAGTACAAAGATAATCTTCACATATATCTGAATCAATACTCTGCTCTACTCACAATCTACTCAACTTTGATTGTATTTGCATCACACACATGTAGGTGAA
>VDFB02271195.1:344416-418174 GCA_007258455.2 Sequoia sempervirens | reverse complement strand
GGGAGGCGGCGCTGGGTGCTTTGCACACAGCCACCACCGCTCGGCGGGAGGCAGGGGCTGCATGCCCCGGGCTTCGGCCCTTTTTCCAATGTCTGTTTAATTCGAAATTACTTTGTTTTATTTATTTTTATTTCAATTTAAATTTTAATGAATATTATTTTATATTATATTTTATATAATATTTATAATATTTAATATTATATATTATATAAAATATAATATATTTAATATATATTAAATTAAATGAAATTTGGTATAAGTTAAAATATGTTTTATTCTATTGGTTAAATCATAAGGTTTTAGAAATGATTAAGTGAAATATAAAAGTTATTTGATATATTTTGTAATTAATGGAATTCTTCTTTTTATATTTGTTAAAATAATAGTTGGCTAAATTGAGTATCTTTGTACATGAAGGTATATTCATACTTTGAATATTTGTTTGTAAATAATCATGTCAACATGCTTTTATATTTAATTGTATGGATTTCGCAATGGTATTTTATTTAATAGACGCGTTAAGGGGTGTCATAATTCAAATATATTAAGATGATTATCGTTATGCTTTTAGAGGCAAGAGTGGAGTTTGGAAAATCTAATGTCTTATTTGAAATATCGATTTTAGTTGATTGAATGTCCTTTGTTGCAAAATGGATTAAGTGATTTAATTTAAAGGTTATTTATTAAAATACCTTGAGTTTGAAGATGTTAGTGAAACTTACGGAGAACAGTTGATTTAATTTTAACCAGAAAGCTGCATCATTAAAGTGTTTGATTATGGATATGGTTATGAAATTTAGAGTAAATGATCTGTTGTTTATATATTCCAATGTCGTGCATAGAAATGGGATCAATTGACTGGATAAATGCAAGTTATGAAATATGTGTTTGAATGGAGTTAGGAAATCCGAACATTAGCTTTCCTATTTGTCTGAAATATTTTCAGTGTTTATTTGTTCGCCTTCGATGTTGTGGAAGGAGGGTGAATGTTTTGTGAATCTTCCTAGTATGGGTTCATTTATTGGTATGGGTGGTTATACATGAGTTTATATGATTGTTGACTTTAAGTCGTTTCTTGTTGATCATGTAAGTCTTCCAGCAGTGTTTTCTTGAGATGATGCTATGTCTCTTATGTTTTGCTTTGGCTATCTTGGATTATGTGTGAGTTAAGCTTAAGTGGTTACCTGGTTCTTTGAACGGGTTGTGTGACCTCGTGATTCGTGGTTGTGTTGAGTTATCAGTTTGTTATGTGGGCCTCAGTATGTTAGTCAACCTTGTGTTAGCCTTGGGTAGTGCACGCTTTGGTTTCAGTTTTGGACATCCGTAATGATGTGTTACCTGTTGAGGTGTTTGATTATTTGTGATAAGTGTTAGTGCATTGTCTACCCTTGGCATGTGGTTGAGTTTTGTGTTGTCGATAGGGGAGTGGCTTTCAACGAGCGCCGGGCGCAAAGTGGTTCTAGGATAACTCGTGGGAGAGTTAGTTAATTAAGTGAAATTAAACAAATCTACTAGGGAGAGGGAGCAACCTGGAGCATTATTAAGAGATAATTTAGCCTCGCCATTGGCTCTCAAGGGCTTGTAATGAGACTTGAGATGAGCTCTGGGAAGGGCCTGAATGGAAAGATCGCTATCTCATCTTATGAGAGATAACCCATTCGCCTCGTGTGCATGTGGGGCCGAGTCTATGAGGTTTCCAGATATCCCTAGAGAGGGGGCCGGGACCTAGGAAGACTTGCCAGGAGATCCCATGCAGCCTTTGCGATGACACTCCTCCTATGACAGCAGTCGGTATGGTGTTGTACCGTTGGTTTATTTTGTATAGTGATGGTACTCGATTTTGTACTCTGGAAGCATTGTAACCATTGTGTTAAGTAATGTGGGTTTTGTTCTTGTTTCAGTTCAGTGTGCTAGCTTGTGTCTAGAGGCAGATGGTCTTGTCTAGGAAATCCTTGTTACTATCTCCTAGCATGGAGGGAGTGGGGCCTTTGGGTTCCACGTGGTCGGGTGGCGTGCATCTTTCCGTTGGTTCTTCTTCTTGTTCGTGTGTTCGTGATTTCCAGTTGGAGAGCTCGTGGGAATCAGATTCTTCTCATGCCTTGTTCTCTCAGTTCTTATTGTATTTTATTACCCCTCAGTTGTTATCGAGGTGGAGTTTGTATTATGTAATCATTTGGTTGGAATTGCCTCATTCAGGGAATGAGTGTTGTAATCTTATTGTTTAAATGTTAATTTGGAATCTTGAGGTATTAAATATCCTTGTTGTAATTCATCTTGAATGGAATGTATGTTGTCTCATTTCCTTAAGTGATTAATGTTTTGGTTTATTTTAATGTTAGTTGTTGTTTGGGTTTTTAAGTAATCTTTGTCTCGTGGCCTTAGAGGTTGTTGGCAATATGTATTATCTTCATGTTATTTATACTTAAACAAAAAAAAATTGGTAATGCTTTAAGTAGTGAATTGCAACTCCTCTAAGGTTACATGGGCATTACATATTGGGAGACAAAGTAAAAAATAAAATGTAATTTGATCATGATCTTCAGATATATTAAATGGTTCATTGTTGATTTTATAATTTTTGAGACTATGTAAAGTTGTATGATTTATGAAGAGAACTTCATAGATGATAGTTGATTACGGCTATTTTTTATTATGGGAAAATATAACAAATTAGATACATGCACAATGAATAAATGTTTTGATTATTGAATTTTCTTACCATTGAATTTCAAAATCAATAAGTTGCGGTAAGTTGAACAAAATGCTTTGATTATTTTGTATAAGTTGAACAAAATGCTTTGATTATTTTGTATATATTTGATTACTTCTAGCAAAAAAATTAATCAAATCTTTTCTTTTTATGTTTAGTAATTTTAAACAAATAAAAAATAGTATTGCAATAATTTTTTTTTTGTTTAATTAGAAATAAAAAAATTATCCTTTTGAAAATTTAATCTTCCTATAGTGAATATGTAAAATATTTAACTCTATAAATTTTTAAAATTATTTTTAGTGAACATCAATTGGCTAAATTTCTTTTTGGTGTTAAACTATAAATAGGTAAATTAAATAATAAATGTGAATTATTATTTTACCATTTTTTAAGAATGATTTTATCAATTTAATTTAAATAAACTTAAGAGTTGAAATTTGTAGTATATATTCTTAATTAAAAATTAATATTTTATATTAAAATAACATTAATCATAATTAATAAATATTACATCTATATAATATTATTTTATAAATTGAAAATGTATAATTAGAAAATCAATATGTTAACATTTACATAATTTTAATGATTGATACTAATATATCATGTCTTATAATGATTATGAAAAAAAATAATTTATTTAATTTATATTTTGATTTTTTAATAAATAATTAATATTTTATTTTATTTTTAAATATATATTTTAAAACTATTTATATATTTTTAATAATATTATTAATAAAAAATTAAAAATAATTTATACTTTTATAAAATTAATATATTAACATTTACCTAATTTTAATAATTAATATTAGTAGGTCAATGATTATAAGGCA
The DNA here is from genome assembly GCA_007258455.2 of Sequoia sempervirens. Lineage (NCBI taxonomy): Eukaryota > Viridiplantae > Streptophyta > Pinopsida > Cupressales > Cupressaceae > Sequoia > Sequoia sempervirens. The sequence continues at coordinate 414,625 of VDFB02271195.1, read as the reverse complement.
TATTATATTTAATAACTAATTATGTTTATAATAATATTATTAAATACAAAAATTAAAATTAAAACAAACATATTATATTTATTTAACCTTGAATTTTAAAATTTTAAACTTATGTGTTATTATTATGAACCAATATACTACATGCTTATGTTTTAATTTTTAGTGTAATGATTATTATATCATTTACATAATATTAATATTACTATTAATATGTTTTAAATTATTATCTAATTTTTTTATTAATATATCAACATTTAAAAAATATATTTAAATTGTATCTAATATGTAGGTGTTTTTTATATAAAAAACAACAAAATAGGGTGTTCTCCCTTTAATACAAGGCCCTACAGGCCATCATCAATAGAATAACATCATCACCACATTAACAACAAAAACAAAACACCAAACCAAACACCCTAACCATTCCATATCAAAAACCATATCATAAACACGAGCAAGGTAACCATAGTACAAACAAACATCTTGAGAAAACTAACCAGCCTACACTTAACATCAGTATAATTAAAAATGTATATCGCTAAACCGTTGACTATACTATTAATAATGTCCATCGTGAAACCCAAGTTTAAAAAATTCTTAACCAAAGACCACCAAGGGCCACACCAGTCAAAATTAAACATATAAGACAAAAAAGTATCAACAGAGAATTCAAAAAGACACGATGGTCAGTAAGGCCATTCCCGACCAAAATGCAAAACATCCCACATCCCTTTCTTTCTGCTACATGGCTTGATTAGAGTTATAGTGGCCCAATCCCCAGTGAGGAACTTGAAAAGTTCCTTGTGGTCGATGTCTCCCTCAACATCGTCAGTGGAATTATCCTTCTATAACAAGCACAAAGTGGTGGCAGATCTGTGCATAATCTTCAAAGCAAAGTGAGTGACATCATGAAGTCATTTTTCCAAATTCTCCATTTTCTTTTTAAGTTTGTCAACCTCCTCCTAGACAGTGTCCTATTTGTTGCTTGCTTCCTCCATGGGGGCCTTCCCTTCAGCAATGGTGGAGGCCCTAGTCTTAACCCCCTTGGCCATAACACAAGAAGGACCTAAAGAACCCGTTTTAAACTTTCAGAGACATGGGAGGAGCTGCTTGCAGAAGTAAAAAAGGCTTCCTCCTCCACACCCTTCTCATCCTTGCTCTTATTCTCACTTTCCCCTCCATTATTAGACTTAGAGGCCTCCTTGGGACTCTTTTCTTTTTCAGGTTTAGTTACTAGCCTATTGGAATTGCGAGGAATACCGGTCTCCTCAGTATTTTCAATGTCTGAGTCAATTTGTTGTAGCCTGAATTTGGTTTTCTTTGAAGCTTTAGCTTTAATTTTGGGGGTTGGAGCATTACGTTTCTTATCCTTCCTCTTTTCAACAGACCCAGTATTAGGGGATGTGTCCTGGGGAGGGGTTTTCAAGGTTAGGTTTTTAATACACTTTTTCTTGCTAGGGCCAAGGGTGTCCATGATACTAGCTAATGGCGGAGTAGAAGAGACAAAGGTTTCTTCAACAAAAATGGGCCGAGGAGGGTAGAGGGCTAGGTGAAAATGGTAGAGTCTAAACATAAGCCCTTGGTGTAGAATGGTAAAATTCTTACCCAAATTCATAGCTTCAACCACATCTTTCACAGTATTTTCTAGAGAGTGCAAAAGAAAAAATAGAATTGAAATATTGTTGTGATTCTTGAGATGATTGAGAAAAGGAATATAGTAATAGTAATACACACCAAATCTCCCCTCAAGAGTGAAATACTTCATCACGACCATGCACACTTTGTCCCAGGGTTCTAGAAGTTGCTCGTGGTCATAGCCACCATGAAGTTTGATGGGCTATTCATCCCCATGGAAGAATTGGTTAAGGATAGCCTAGTCAGAAAATTTGCTCGTTTTCTTCCATTTTCACCCATCCATTGCAAGACCAGTGGCCTTAGCAATATAACCTCCTTGTTCACTTCAAAGGAAATACTCCCCATTGTCACTCTTCTTGCGGTCCAAGAGGTGACAAATTGTTTAGAGAGACTTTCATCAAACCTCGACATATGTTCCATGAACTGGGTAATTCTTCTCTCTTTGCAAATATGTCAGACAGTGTTGTCCTTCTTCCATTCATCAAATTTATCAGGCTCAACATGAACATTATCTCCACTCATGACACCAGAAAGCAAATGGTTATAAGAAAAAGAAATTGCAGAGTAATTGTTAGGCGGATGGTAAGTGAGAATATGAGTAGCAAAGCGATTGCGATGAAACCCCAAATTAGAACCAACCACAGCAAAATAATAACAAGATAAAAACTAGCAATCTACAAAATCATTACAATTAGTGCCACCCCCATATTGCTAAATAGCAATTTGTCATGAGGTATGTCCATACTTTAAAGAATGGGGACGTTAATAAATCCAACATGCATAAAAAAAATTGAGGCCAATGGATTGACAAATTATCGAAGGGTGTCAAAATAATATATTCCGGACTTAACTTATCATGAAAGGCAAGGTAGTTCCAAAATAAAATTATTCCACATGGATTTCCTTCTCAAGGCCTTTGTACAAAATGATTAATTTTTAAATTTAAAACCTGAGACGTGAATAAATTAGTGAAACTTAGGGTGAATTGAACTTCCTCTTTGGGTGGCGAAAGCTACATCAATTAAAGTGTTCCTTCATCGGGTTGGTTTGGTGAAATTTTTGAGTAAATGTATCGGAACCCCCAAACCTCAACTTAATCACCCACTTTTCCCACTTGTTCGTTGCGCCACATCATATCCACGCTATATTTATTTATGAAGGATGGTTTTAATTTTGTAATATTTCTGAATAATTTTACTAAGAAATTTGGTAGTTTTGAAAATAAGTGGGGAGTGGGGGTCTGAACTCGCCGAGACAACTCCCTACCCCGCAAAATATTCTCCAATTTTGACCATTCAATCCATCACAATACTTTGAACATTATGTTTTGGTTTATTTGGTTGTTGTTTGGTTTTGTTAATTGTAGTAGAAGCCATAAAAGTTTAAACAAAAAAAAATTGTTACCAAACAACTTCCTCTAAAAAATAAAAATAAATTTGTGGCGGGGAGCATTAAAAAACTTCTAATCTCTAGTAATATGGTTTAAAAATAACCAATTAAAAATTGAAGGTTTATCATTCGAAAGAATTTAAAGTAAACCTAAATGATTAAAGAGGTTGATTTTGTATGTATTTTGAAAATAGGGGATTTTCAAAGATTTATTGTGATGGGGATTTTGATTGTTTGAGAGAGATGGTGTTTGAATTATTTCTAATATGGTTGATTTTGTTGATTTTGTAAATCATATGGTTATGAACCATATTAGGCAATAATTTTGTATAAAAGGGGAAGGATTTTGGTATTGTAGGACATTGAAAATTCTCTTGGAGAGAATAATTGTATTATTGGGAAATTATTGTGAAAGGTGGAGAATTTGAATTGTTTGAGAGAGATTACAAGGTGTTGATTATTACACCAAAAATTGTAAAGGAAAGAGAGACTGTGAGAAATTCTTATGCAGGTGGAGCTTGGATATTGTAACAAGGAATTTTCATTGGTTGATGATATTAATAAAGCGATCTACCTTGAGAAGCGGACTCGAAGACATAGTCCTGATTGTATGAACTCCATTATCAAGCTCGTGTTCCTCTCTCTTATGTCTTTTCATTCTTCTCTCTCCTGTCTTTCATTCTTTTAGTTTTAATTCCTTATGTTGATTTATGATTACAACATTATAGTAATTAACAATTTCCTTAATTTATGTAAAAGTGAACTTAGTCTACAATTTCAACGGTTAAACAACATAGTCATGCAATCTTGTTGGATCGGAAATAATTGTAATTAAGGTTAAATACATTTGAATTTGTAAATCTCTAATTACAAATCCATGCCTTAATTGGTCCTATTTTGCATCCACGAGCCTAATAAACTATATATTTTTCTAGCTAATCCCAGCAATCATTTTAACTTATATTCCTCAAGCATTCATCTTAATATTCCACCAATCATTATTGTGGTTAGAATATAATGAGCAACATAATAAAATTTTTAGTATATTTTGTAAAAAATAAAACTTATACCATTTTCATAACTAGTGATAATTTTCTTTGTGTAAGTTGAGTTTGGAAGTTCATAGTGATGTTTGAATAAAAGATTAGTAAGTGATGCTCAAATGTAAGTTTAATTTTTGAATTGATGTGTACAGTTTAACAATTGGTATTGTATAAAAAATTTACAATTTTCTATTTTAGCTTCTTACTTTGGTTTTTATAGATTGATAGTGTGATATTTTCATGAGAAGGAAATAGCTAAAAATAGATAGGTATTTATAGTACACTAGCTAGACCATTTACAATACAATGGCTAGAGCATTTACATCATATGGAATATATAGCCATTTATAGTGTAACTAAAAAAAGTAAACATTTATAATGGGTATAGTATTAACATCATATAGAATAAATATGAATTTATAGTGGCTACAACATTTACATCCTAGACAATAAATATACATTGACAATTTAGAATAGATAGTGACATATACAACAAATAGGCATTTATAGAACAACATTTACATAATATAGAAGAGATGGGCATTAAAATTTTGAAATGGATAACCATTAATATTTTAACTAAAAACCCCATATATGCACTCATATTACAGTGGCTACAACCTTTACATTGTAAAAAATAGATACACATTAATAAAATCTAGAATATATAGGAATCAACAATAAAATTAAAAACCCCATATATGCAAGTATTGTATAATGGGTACAATAGACCTTTATTTATATTCTTATAGACATTGTGTTTTCTTCTTTTCCAACTTATAAGATTTAGTTGAATTCAAAGAATTAGTAAATATGGCTCCTTAAAGAAGTCTTTGTTAATCACACATTGAACCATAATTTCTTGTTGTTAACAAACCAAAGATTATTAGGTGGTGAACCAAAGAATTTGTCAGAAGGTGATATATTCTTGAGTAAGAATGTCTATCCAGTGGAGCATATATTTATTCCTTGTTTTCTTTCATTGACTTCTGGTTGAAAGATTTTGTTAATTAAAATAGAATCTTGAAAGGAGGACCTTACCATTTATCTTGCAAGGTTAAAACCTACAATGAGTTATGTGCATAGTGGAAAACACCCAGATTGGGTATTTTGTATATTATGTCATTGTTTTATAGGACAAGTTAAAAATACCAAAGGTCTAATTTTGTGAAGTAGTTACTCACATAAGTTTCGTAAGGTTCAAACTAATGGCAATTGTCAGAACCCAAGAAGTTACGCTAAGTAACTCAAGAGTTCGTAGTTAGTAAAACTAAAACAACTCAGTCGAGTTATGACTAGGAAGTCAAGTGGTGTTGAGTAAAAGTCTTCTTGTTGATTATTCATGGGTCGAACGATGAGTTCAAGTTGAACCTAGGTCATATATGGTACTCCAAGTTGGGTAGGGTGGGTGAACAAATGACTTCGCTCATAAGTAGCGATTGTATATATTACAAATACTTTGGCCAAAGTGAGTGTAGTAGTCTATGGATGCACTTGTTGGTTCACTATGACCCAGATTTCTTAACTAATCAAAGTTGTCTTACAAAGTTGGAAGGTATCCATAGTTGTATGATGGTATTAGTTAAGTAGGGCACAACATCAGAGCTCAAATGGAAAAACTAAGAGATTTTTTAACTATACCCTTCATTGAAGGGTAGGGCCACTTCAAGATAGGAAGGTGTGTGGGGGACCGTTGGTCCATGATTGGAGGTAAAACACCTGGGTAATGCTCTCCCTCTTGTAGATGACATGCCAAGTCTTGGAAGCGAAAAACTATCCAGATATGGGATCCCTAACCTTGTATCTTTATGTTATTGTTATATCTCATTTAAATGAAATCATTCATGTTGAAATACAAAGAGGAAAAAGACTGGTTATTCCTTTCATTTTGAAAGGCATGACTAGATGATACAAAACATATGTGTAATTAGTTATGTAAATGCATTTATCAATATTCAAGAGAAAAACTTTATATCTCAATTTACTTATGTTAGTTTATTACTGTATGGTGAGTATATCCTAGTTTTTTCTTAGGTGTTTGTTACACTTAGGAAACAAGGTCAATCCCTAGGGGAAGCCCAATGTCAAAGGGTGGCCTTAGTGTAATTTCCAAGATAAAGAAGCCACATAGAATATATTAGAGTCAAACCTTATCGAGGAGGGGAGATTTAGTATGGTATATAGAGGCACTCTAGCAGATGAAAGGAAAATAGAGTTGAAGAGATTCAAGGTCTTGTGATAGAGAGTGGATGAGGAGTTTAGCTATGATGTGTAGCTGATCAATACCACCAAGCATCACAACTTGCTATCTATAAAAGACTATAGGATTTGATTATTCTTATGAATTGGAAAACCAACTCATATGGAGGATGACTGCTTGTTGTTCAATATGGTTCCACAATGTGGATGGGGTCTCCCACTAAGAGGGTTGGGTGTAAAGTAGTTTACCCCCCACCTAGGAGTCTCACATCATGACCCTAACATGCCAAATAAATTCAATTTTAAAATATTCAAAATGGTGAGAAGTCGTATTAAATTTTCCATGTGAAGTACAAAAAATGCTTAACATATGCTTTTCTCCATTTAGACAATGAATTAATAGACTCAAATACTATGGATGATAATGCCCAAAAGATGGCCTTAACAAAGAAACCCAACCTAAAGGACTAAAATAATAAAATTAATATAAGAGAAATAAATGTAAAATTAGTCCTCGCCCATGAAAACTTTGACTTAAAGCTTAGTTGATAATCAATTAATAAATGCAAGATCAACTAAAACACAAAAAATAAATTCAACTTTGAAATCTTGCTAACACTCGAAATTCACACTCAACATTTTTCCTTGAGTACGATAAATTTTGTCTACATATAGTCTTCTTCATTCAAAAAGAATAAATTAACATATTAAAAAGCTCATATCTCCTCTTTGTTTCTTTCACATTATTTGGGATGGCCAAACACTCGACCATAATTGTGTTACTAATGTTGGTGTTCATAATTTAATCAAACTATCATCTCCTTGGTAATTTTGTTATTGTGTATTGGTTGCATAATGATGATTGTGGTGGATGTGAAGACTATAATACCATGGATTCTAATGCCAGAAGATGGCCTTAATAGAGAAGCCCAAATTTAAGGTTTCAATTAATAATGTTTTGATAAAAGGGTAAAATGGGTTTTACAGGGACCGGAAACCACAACGTTTACAAAATAGTAAAGAGGACACCAAAGTCCAACCAAAAAGACCATCTGCCTGAGAAAAGATCAGTAGCAACCAAATAAAAAAGATGAGAAAGGTCAAGTCAAAAGGAACAGCAGAGTAAGCACCAAAAAAACCCCAGCCGTTAGTTCAGAGTCTTGAGGACAGACTCCGTCTCTGCCTCCAGATTCTGCATATCATTAAAACCCTTTTTAAAATTTTGAATCATCTTTGAAGTAGGGGGGACCTTGTGCTTTAGATTGGCTCTGGTTCTTCTATAAATTCCTACATCCATCTCCTGGCTTTTGTCCTCTGTTTCCTCCAGATCCACCACCAGAGAACCCTGCTGGGCTTTATCTAGCTTTTCAGTCATTGCGTTAATGATAATGGCATTGTGTCTTGCCATACAGTTGTTTTTCTCAGCAACGGTTTTGATGGTATTCCTTATGTTCTCAACCTTGGAATCTATATTTATGTTACTGTGATCCACATCTTTCTTTTCAATCTTTACAATCTTTGCACCCAGCTCTTCAATCTTGCTTTGCAAGGCCCAATTTTTTATTTTCAACTCATTAATTTCAATGAAAGTCCATTCCAAAAGTTTGAAGTGGGACTCAGAATTGATTTTGGCGAGGTTCAGAATATCTAGAGAGGGTTCTTTTCCAAAATTAGGACAAGTTTTCTCAGGGTTAGGACAAATAGAGGAGTAATCATTAATGTGTTTATCCGGCAGAGGATCAGCGTAAAGCTCTGTTTTGTTGGCATCAGACTCCTCCAATTCAGAGGATTCATCAGAAAAGGAAATGAGGCTTTTGGCCTAGGGTTTCTTATCAAAAGAGTTGTTCTTAAGGGAGGAGCTATCAGGCTCAAAATCAACGTGGGTTTTACCAAAATTCCCAGAAGGGATAGTGTGCAAGCTAAGGGCTTTTCTAGCTGGACTAGAGTTAGGTAGATACTCCGAGCCACTGGACTCAATGTCATCACTCTCAGAATCAGGGATAGTTTCCAGAATAGTGGGAGCAGGCATATTTTGGAAATGTTCAACAATCAACCTTATTAACTCGGTGTGTAGAATGGGGAATCTTTTAGGGTTTTTCTTATTATCCTCCAAGCTTTTCTTCAAGGAACAGAAAAGATAATAGGGGAGTGAGACCCTAACCTTGTATCAGAAGTGGTTGAGAAGAGAAAAGTGGTAGCCATAAACTGTGGTGAAGCGCCTGTCCACCATAATGTACTCCATGATGATCCGCAAAACCTTTCTCCAAATGGCCTTTATGGTGTCAGCATCGAAGTAGCTATTAGCAATTTTAACCAGACTTAGCCTTTCTTTGTCCTTTTTAGGAAATATGATCATAGCTTCATCAGAAAAAGCCCTGTCCCTAAAGAACTTCTTCCCTTCAGTAGATAATCCCATAACATCAGCAATAATATTTTCACTGAGCTCCACATTCCTACCAAACAGGGTCAAGTTTCCATTATTCCAGTTTTTAACAAAGAGATCCGTAGCCTCCTGGTTAGAGCCATGAAGCTTCTCCAGGAAAGGAAGCAACCCTCCGTTTTTAACCTTACTCCAAGCCTTGGCATTTTTCATGTGTTTATCATAGCTATCCGACTCAATTTGCTTTCTGTCTCCTCCCATTTCGGCCGACACAGTGGGGTAGACCCATATGAAAGCTTTACTAAAATTGGCCCCGCCAAATCTAAGAACCCACAAAGCATGCAGAGTTTTCTTGCAGATTAAGCCGCTGGGCTCGGTCCCATGCACTCTAATGATTGTCATGTGAAAGATCCAAGATTTCCTCATTAAAGGGATAACACGTCGCTTTTCCATGTGATTTATTATAATTTAATAGGGCGCAAACATTAGCGTTTAGATCGCTAGTATTAAGCCAGGTACGCACATCTTTACTCCTAACTCCTTCGTTAGCGAAAAAATCTGCAATAGTATTGGCTTCTCTATAAGCATGTGATATTTTAACTTTTTCAAATTTAGCCAAAGTCAATATGGCATCCTCAACCCACGATTTAATGGTCCACGAGGGGGGAGACTTACCACAGAGGCAGTCAATTATGTTTTTGGAATCTCCTTCGAGCCATAGATTTTTAATGTTAAGACTTTGGACTAAATTTATGATGTGAAAAGCACCAGCAGCCTCCACCAGATGATTAGTTTGAGAGCCAAGAGGAGAGGCAATCACTCCAATGAAATTGCCAAAGGAATCCCCTATAACTCCACCACAGCCCGCCACCCCTGGATTGCCTTTTTCCGCACCATCAAAGTTAGCTTTGATCCAACTGTTTGGCGGAAAAGACCAGCAAACACCCTCTCTGTCCTTCTTGGCCTTCATAATAGTTCTAGACAAATCTAGATTTATGTTCCAATCCTTAGCAACAATTGAGTCATAGAGTGAATACTCCACTTTCATGGGCATGTTGTCCTTTTGAGCCAAGGCATTGAAATTTTCCTTCAGGGATCTAACAATTTTATTAAAGACAATATCCATAGAGGCTTCTTTACTCCTATAAATTCTATTGTTGCGTTCTTTCCAGAGGCCCCAAGTAACATGAGGGAAGGATAAGTCCCATAAAATCCTGAGCATAGGATTTCTTGTCAGTCCTTTCCATTGAGTGAAGAAATCTTCAATGGAAGAAGAGAAAACCCAAGGAAGGTGCCATAACCTGATGAGTTTTTCCCAGATAGAAGCAGGAAATGAGCAATGAAGGAATAAATGACGCACAGATTCATCCTCCACCTTACAAAGAAAGGATCTATTTGGAATTTGAAATCCGTGTTTACACAGGTTATCAATCGTGAGCACCTTGTTTTGGAGAAGGATCCAGAAGAAGATATTAATTTTAGGTATCAAATGTTTGAACCAAGATTTAGACCAGAAGGGAGGATGGTCCAGAGAATAAGTAATCCTGGAAAAAGCAAAAGACACTGAAAAATTCCTAGAGGGTTCATCTATCCAAACCGCACGATCATCCAGCTGCTCAGAACTAAGTCTAATAGCCATCAAAGAAGACTGGATAGGAGCCAAAGCCTAACTAACACTGCACAAGTCCACCCAATTACCATTCGCTCTGTAATCTTTCACATAAGTTCCAAACCATGCCTTACAAATCTTTGCCCATCCACTGAAGGAATTTATTTTTATAATGGGTTCCTTAAAAAGCCATATGTCCTCCCAGAATCTGGTGTGATTACCATTTCTCACTTGCCAACCAATACCATCATCCATAATCTTTTTACCATTGATTATACTATTCCAGCATGTAGACCCTCTGGGAAGAAGGTGGGGGTCCTTCTTTATAGTGGAGGAGTAGTTGTTTTCTAAATATTTGCTAGCCAAAATATATATCCACTCCCCAGAAGAAGAGGAGATTCTCCATATTTGTTTAGCTAAGAGGATTTTATTGACAGTTCTAATTCTTCTTAAACCAAGTCCTCCGGCCTTTTTAGGTCTACAAACCAGATTCCAGCCAATTAAGGGAAGTCTTTTTTTTTCCTCAACACCCAACCAAAGAAATCTTTTTTGAATTTTTTCAATGGCATCAGGAAATTTTGTAGGAATCTTAAATAGGCTTAGGGCATAGATACGCAGATTCTGGAGAGAGGCTTTGAGGAGCTGAAGTTTTCCAGCTTGACTTAGCAGGGCTCCTTTCCAGCTCGCAAGCTTCTTGCTGAATCTTTCAACCAATGAGAGCCAGAAAGACTCATGAGGTTTCAAGCTTAATGGTAGACCAAGGTAGGTGGTAGGAAAGGAATCCACCCTGCAACCCATAATTCTGGCAATTTTGGCCTGTCTATGATCCAGAGTGTTGAAGAAGAACAGAGAACTTTTTTGATTGTTGATCAACTGTCTTGAAACTCTCCTGTAATTGTCAAGCAACTATTTTATAGATTTTCCTTCAGACACTGTAGCTTGACCCATAAGCAGTAGTCATCCTCGATGAGCCCAAAATGCTCATAGTTTGGATATTATGATGAAATTTTAATGCCTTTTACTTTTTTTATTCGTGGTTGTTTAAAACTCTTTTGAAACCTTTTATGGGGATATCCTGTAGCAAAACATTTTCATATTCCTGCAGCTTATTGTGTTGACTTGACTACATTTATTACCTCATTGACTCCCTAAATGACTGGTATATCGCATGTAGTTTTGAATGATGAAATAAATTTAAATATGTGATTAATGAACAGATATTGTGTATGTGCCATATGCCTTTCTTTCGTGATTCAAGGCCTTTTGTTTCAGAGGGTTGTTGAAGAAGTATGATCGAGTCAAGCGCAGCCAATCTCGGCCTTGCAGTAAAGTCTATTTCCTGCACGACTTCGAGGAAGCTCTGGCGAAGACTCTTTGACCAAAACCGTTGGGAAATATTTTTAATGATAGTCAATCTGGAAAGAGTGGAGCACTAGATTCTCTCCTGGATCGGGTTGAACGCATAAATTCATTTATGAAGTTTGTTCCTTGATTCTAGGATACACTTTACTTCCACGTCTTTCTTTGATAGGGTTAGTTAGTTAGTTGCTCTCTTGATTTTAAATAAAGTACTCCTCCTGCGTGAGTGAGAAAGGAGATGATAGTTAGAGTAAGATAGAAGCATAGTGATAGAAAGTTAACAGATACCATGTAAGAGTCAGTATGATAATGAAAAGTAGAATCTGTTTGACAAGAGACAGAGTTTGTTGTTAGTTTCTATATCAACAAAGCAATGTATACCATTCTGTTTTCATGAATAAAGTTTGATGAAGTTCTGAATTCAGCACCTGCATAATCAATAGATGCTTGCTAAGGGGGCCCACTTAGTAAGTATCTGTAGCTAGTTAGTTAGTGTTCTTTTCTGTTGATCATCAGTTAGCTTTCATCTTTGAAGTTTTCATACAAACTCAGTCTTGTATTGCTCCTGCAGCATAGGGAGTCCATCCTGTGCCTGTTCCTGCGCATAAGGCAGTTCACAGTTTGTGTTTCAGTCGTTTGGTCTAGCTATTATGGTTTCTATTTTAATCAAATCATAGTTGAGTTAAAAGAACTTTGCATTACCTTCCTGTAGTGTAGATAGAATCCCTTTCAAGTATTTATTTCTATTAAGTTTTGACTGAAACTAGTTCTTAGTGCATATATTGTGTTACGCCATTTAAAGTATACGTCCCCTTGTTTGACAAGTAAATGAACATCCATAGAGAGATATTAGTCACCGTTGAATGTCCAATTCCCAGGAAAGGTTTTACTACGTGATTTTCATATCCTTTTGTGGGCACGACCATCATCAACGAATTGTTGATGGGAACACACCAGATTGCTCGAGGAAGGTTTGAGACCAGAAAGAAATTTAAAGTCGACCAATTTTTTCAGATTCTTGCCTAAACTTTTAGCCATAATAGTGAATAAAATAGGAGAGATAGGATCACCCTGCCTTAGACCTCTGGTGCTCTGAAAAAAGGAGGTGGGGGATCCGTTGACCATTATCGATATGGAAGCCGTGGACACAAGTTGTTCCACCAATTGGATAACCCTGTTACAAAAACCAAAAGCCTTTAAGATTTTAAATAAGAAAATCCAGTCAACTCTATCATACGCTTTTGAGATATCAAGCTTTAATAAGAAGCCTTCCGTCTTCGACTCAACTAAAGAGTGAATATTCTCATGTACCATAACAATAGAGTCAAGAATTTGTCTACTAGGGACAAAGCCATTCTGTTGAGGAGAAATCGGGGAAGGAAAAAAAGTTAAAAATCTAGAGGTTAAGACCTTAGAGATGATTTTGTATAAAGAATTATAGAGACTTATGGGCCTAAAAGCCTCAAAATTATTAGCTCCAGGTTTCATGGGGATAAGAACCAAGAAAGTAGCATTTAATTCTTTTAGAAGACTTCTGGATCCAAAAAACTCTTTAACAGGATTTACCACATCTTCTTCAACAATCTCCCAGAGCCATTGAAAGAAAAATAAAGGGAAACCATTAGGACCCAGAGCTTTACTCCCGTTAAAGGAAAAGACAGCCTGCTTGACTTCCTCATTGGTGGGGATAGCTGTCAAAAAAGAGTTATTTTCCTGGTTGATAATTCTTGGTATAGCTTCAACTAACTGATCCTGCTTATTTTGGTTTATTTCATTACTTGCTGAGAGAAGATGTTTAAAGAAGGAGCTCGCCTGCTTTCTAATATCCTCCTCCTCCTCATACCTGGTTCCATTCACTTCTATTTGAGATATTTTTTTTACAACTCTGTGTTTTGATGCCGATAAATGGAAGTACCTGTTGTTTATGTCTCCTACAGACAACCAAAGAGCTCTAGATCTTTGTCTCCCGAACTCCTCCTCCTTTCCAATTACATCATGAATCTTCATAAGGAGCTCATTCTCTTTTTCCTTAGTGTCATTCAAGTAACCCTCCTTCTGTATTTTAAGTTGAACTTCTCCCAAATCCTAAAGATGTTCCCAAAAGATTCCTTTTTCCACTTTTTTAAATTACATTTCACTTCCCTTAACTTTTTAGCAATTCTGAACATTGCAGTTCCTTCAATTCTTATATTCCACCATTTCCTTATTTCCTCTTTAAGAGAAGGATGAGAGATCCACATTTTTTCAAATCTAAAAGGAGTGTTCTTCTTTTTTATTAGATCTGTAGTGAAATTGATAGGAAAATGATCAGAACCAATTCTTGTAAGAGCTTTCAGGGAGCAGTAATAATCAAAATACCAATGATTGGAGATCAAAGATCTATCTAATCTGACCTGTATAAGATCCATCCCCTTTCTGCGATTAGACCAGGTAAAGGAAGCTCCATGAAGATCCAGATCAATCAGCCCTTGATTATCAATGAAATTCTGAAGATCCTCTTTACTCTCCAAATTGATCTGGGATCCCCCAATTTTTTTTCTGTTCATTAAGGGTGTGTTAAAATCCCCCATAACAATCCAAGCTTCTTTATCAAAAATCCTCCTAAAGGAAACTAATTCCAACCAAAAAGATTTTCTCATTCCTTTTCCATTAGGAGCATATATATTCACTTGAATCCAACTGAAGTTATCTCTTATATGTGTAAGTCTAGTGGCTATATGATTTTTACCTTCCAATATCGGATCTCCTTTGATAGTGTGGCTATTCCAGAAAGCCACAATGCCTCCAGAAGCGCCATTCGAATTATTGCCCTGGTTACTGTAATACTGGAAAAGTTTCATCTTTTCAATTTTCTCCTTTGACATTTTAGTTTCCTGAATTAAAAGAATATCCGGCTTGTGATCTCTAACGAAATTGGGAAGAACATCCTGCTTGTGGGGGCTATTGAGTCCCCTGATATTCTAGGACATAATATTCATTAGATACTGGGGGAGTTAAGACATTCTGGGATGGTTTTCTGAGATCCATCTGCAATATCCTGAAAACTATTCAGCTCTCTTTTCCTTTTTGAAGACTTTTCACCTCTTGAGTTCTTTACTGCTCAATAGTCTACCTTGACTCTTGATCTGGTAGAAATGCCACCTGGGGTCTTCCATTGTTTTTTTTTTTCTGTCTTCTTCTTTGATATATTCTCCTATTTATTAGTCTCATCTTGGCTATTTGTCTCTCTACTAGACTCCCATTCCTTTTCAGTTCGTATTCTTTGTTCCCAAGGTAAGGTGTCCATGTTACCAATCTCTTGACATGACAAGACATTACTGGAAAGATTTACTGTGTGATCCAGATTTTCAAGGGAATCCTTAACCCAATCTGTGGAGTTGGGATCCGCTAGGTGCACTACTCCCTGGGGGGAAGATTATCAGAAGATAGGGAGGGAAGAGGAATATTTAGAACCAAGGATAAGCCCTCAGTAGGAATATCCTCCAGACCCAGGATTTCTTTGTTTCTATCAGAAGGGACTGTCATTTGGGATAAGGAGGTAGAAATTTTTTGGTCTCCTTCTATAGCTAAGGTATCCTCATCGGAATCCCTTTCCTTTGATGAAGACATTTTAACAAGTTCATGTAATGAGGATCATTAGGGATCTCACCTTTAGATTCCATGACCACTTCAATCTCTGGAGAGCTATTCTGAATATCTGATTCTTTGTTTTCCAGTTCCTAGTCTTTATTTTCCTTCCTTTCTTCTCTTGAGTCATTCTTTTTTTTTTCCACGCCTTTTTTCCAGGTCCTGCTGATTTTTCTTTCTCTAAAGTGGCATTTAAGGGGCATTTTTTTGCAAAGTGACCAGATTTCCTACACTTGAAACAAGCAAATGGGATGGTTTCAAACTCTATATTTTGTTCCTAGGAACCCAGTTTAGGTTGGATCTCAATCGATGATGGTAGATCTGCTTCCTGGGATACTCCCACACATATCCTCGCAAAAACCAATCTCTTTCTAGCAGTTGTCATTGTGTCAATCAAAAGGAGCTCACCAAAGGAGCTCACAATACCATGAAAGATGTCTTCACTCCAGTACTCCAAGGCCAAGCCTGGAAGTCTAACCTAGACTGGGACATTCTTGAAGATGGAATCTGATAGATCCAAGTTGGAGGACCACTTCTTTAGAGCCAGGGAATATTTCCCTATCACCCAAGGACCTCCACTTCTAACAGCCGTGATATCCTCTCTACAAGTAAATTCAAACACGAAAAAACCCTTTGGAAGAGCAGCAACTGAGACTTTCCCGCTAGTTCTCCATTTATTTTTAACAAACTCCATGACCACTTCAATATTTGGTCTAGGGCCCATGAAATTCCCAACCAGAGTTCATTCTATTAGGGCTATATTATGGTCAATGAGCAGATGTGGAATAGAAATAGCAAACTTACCTCTAACTGGGGATGAGATATTTTGCACTAGAGGGAAAGATGATTTTCCATTAGGTTTTACCCTGAATACAGAATTCCAAGGTTTGCAATTGCCTCTAATGCCACCTGTGGTCCCCACTCCCCCTTTAGCTTTCTTGTTTTTACCGGTGGAGGATGTAGCAGGGTTAATCTCTAGATTTTCCTTTCCCCCAAGTTCCACATGTATTTTATCTCCGGGGTCCACATCATCCTGCTCATCCTTACCTTGCTTCTGACTCGACTCCAGCTCCTGATTCAACTGTCGAATTTCTGATCTTGCTCCATTTCCTTTTATAATCTGCCTTTTTTATTTGATATTGTAGAATAGTAAAGAGTAGTTCTCATAGCAGAGGAATATTTTTTTTTTTTTTTAAACTTTCATATTTAAGTTCCCATGTTTAAAGAATTGAAATATTATTTTTACAATATTTTAAAATTTATTAAGTATCTTAAAAATATTATTTATTATTCAAAAATATAAAAATTATAAGATATTTGAATTAGATTGTATTTGTGATTAAATAGATACAAAAGAGCAACATGTTAGAGGAAGAAGTGTTATATCACAAAAAGAATGGAAGGAGAGCATCATACTATTGGACATAAAACACCATGAACAAGTATTTGAGAGTATTAGTGAATTTACATTTCTTTATAACAAAATTTTATCTAAATGTTATTTTTATGGAAGGACTACTTCAAAGTAATTGACACTATTTATAATGTATCAAGTATTAATAGTTTAACTTTTTAGATCATGTATCTTGATTAGTTATATCAAAAAAAATTATTTTTTAAAAATTTTGTATGTTAGCAAAGAAAGAAAGAATAGAGTTCAAAGTAGGCCAATAATAATACATCAATATTTCAATCATAAAATATAAAATTTTAAATGGAAAGTTATCTTAAATATAAGAACAAAAGAATATTTACTATCCATTTAATGTACACTATTAATATATGATAAAATCATATCTATGATGTTTAAATAATTAGAGTCAACATATTAATTTATTTTGAAATGTATTGGATCCTTAGCATTTATGTCTCGTCTTACAAAACTCAAAAGAAGTTTTGGAGCTATATGAGTTCTATTTTTTGTCCACCTTAAGAAGAACATGTAATTCATGGTGGGGATTTTAATACAACATTAGATGCAAATGATAAATCAAGGGAATAATCCCTCCCCAAAATATTATATAAGACTTTAGAGATTTCATATCATTCAATTTTCTATATGATTGTGTCCAAAAAAATGGTAAATTGACCTAGTTAAATAGACAAATCTTTTCACCAAATAGCAAAAAGATTTGACAGATTCCTCTTATCAAACAAATTATTATCAACCCTATTAAAAGATTACCCAATGTCCCTAATAATTTTGAGAGATAGAGCTCTTGTTAAATTATCTTTCAAATTTGAATTTGTGTGCTTTAGGAAATCAAACTCCTCCCCCTTCTCAAATCCTAGTTGTTAAAATCCCCTTTTATTCAAGGATCAAGAATGTTTTTTCTATGTCACGAGTTATGTTTCATGAAAGAGAAAATAAAGGAACAGAATAAAATCTCATTTCATAAATAACTTTGCTACGAAGATCCATTTGGAAGAAATTTTATCAGCACAAAATAATAAGACAATTCAATCTAGTATGGACAATGAATCTTGAGAAAGAAAAATTTCTCAAATCACATTTATAAGAGATTTTGTACATGGAAATTTTTTTACTAGATTCAAAATCAAAGGAGCCCTCCTTAAAAGAATGATAAGAACATTAGTTTCTTTCATGTTTCTACCAAGATCAGAAGGCATATCAATAATATTGCAAAATTTATTTCCTCCTTTAACGGTCAATTGCTCTTAGAAAGAGTAAAAATAAAAGTGAACAATTTTTGTTTTTTGTGATCTCTTCAAGAAATCACAAGTATCTTTAGATATAAATTCTAAGCAGATCCTATCTCATATCCTTATGACAAGCTTCGAAAATCAAAACAAGTATCTTATTGTAAAAATAACTTTGAAAGAATTAAAAAGGATTATTTTCTACATGTCTTCAAATAAACAGATTTGATCTTATTCATTCACTATGCTTTTCTTTCATAAATGTTAGGATTTTATTGATAGGGATTTACTACTAGCACTACAAGAAGCAAGAAGGCACAACAATAGCTTGAAACAAATGAATTCTACTTTTCTTCCTTTCATTCCAAATAATTATTGTCCTTCACTTGTAGAGTTTAGGGAAATAGCTCTCTGTAATACCATTTACAAAATATTTTATACATCAATTTCTTCTAGGTTGTCTTTACTTACAACATTAATCATTTTTTAAAGTAGATATATGTTTATAAGCTTTGTTCCAAACTATCAAACTTTTGATGGTGTCCTTGTTGCTCATGAAACTTAGAGATTTAATCATTTTTTAAATTTAGACTAGTTATTGGGAACTTTTTTGGTAAAATCCTTCATGTTTTTTTTTTTTAATTGAATCAATATGAAAAAATACAAATAGAAGGCTGCAAAAAAGAGATCACAACAATAGAGCATCAACTAAACAATTGGGACTAACATCCAAAATAGACTGCAACAAACATAGCAGCAAAGCACAAAATACAACAGCAATAAACAACTACAAGGAGATTTGTTGCAGCTAATTCATTCTAAACAGATTCAACAAATGTTAAATTTAGAATCCTACCCATGTTGCCTTACATAACTGACAAAGTTTGAAAGTATTGAGGAGGAATATAATATAATAATATATATATTAAAAATCTAAGTACAGTTGACCAATTTGATGGGGAACAATGTACTTGGAATGATATTCATATTGGGATTTGGCTCAGTCGCTGGCCGGTGATGGTCACTTTTTTTGCTTCTGACTCCTCATCACTACTACTTTGTCATTTATGTAAAGCAACATGGGTAGGATTTTACTGAAAAAAGAGAGTTTTCAACTAGTAGTCTAAATTGCTACATCACTTGATAGGGGAATGCATTAAATTAGAGTATCATTTCTGTGTATTTAGAAAGAGTATCATTTTTGTGTATTTTGATCAAGCACAAATGTTTTAAGAGCCTTCGTCTTTGGAACTCTATTATGTTGTCTACTATTGTTTCTGAATTAGACTGTGTCTGATCAGAATTATGAATAGGTATCATTAGCTCTATTAGTAGTTTAATAAGATTATTAAAAAATCTAGTTGAACTTAAATTCTGAGGTCTACACCTTCGACCAGAACTTCAGCTAAAATTGTTAGATCCATAGGGGAGAAGACCCAGTATCCACCACCCAGTGAATAACTGCCACCTTCATGCTCACTCCACCCCCAAATTTTTTTTAACTTTGATCCATTAAAAAACTTCTTATGAACAAATAAAAAATTACAACAACACCAATGGCTGCTCATAACACAATGAGTAACTCACCAATCATAATAGACAGCTAAATATGCTTTTGCATTTATAAAAAAAGTCAACTTGCACATAAAAAGGCTCATTTACAATTTAATTTAAAACATTTACTGTTACAAATACCCCAACTTGCAAATGTTTATCCCTCATTACATTTTATATTTACAACTACACATGCACAACTAATGGTGCTTTACATAACATAATCACAATCTCCTATTAACTCTATGGGATTTGAAATGCACAGTCTTCCACACACTCCCTAGCAGCTATATGTATTTATTTCATTTCCCGGAGTTACCTGGACAATTAAATACAGGTGTAAGGCTCCCCAAATAAACATCAAATCCAAATATAATACATAATTCAGTTATATCATCTTTAAAAACCTATGTAACTTGCAGCTTCAAATTCAAATGCTCAAACAAATTCAAATTTGAAACACAACAACCAAATTGAATGCATTCAATTGTCAGATTCAAATTCCTAAATAAGAGGGGGAAAGTAGCCACCATCATTCACAATTGCATCTTATTCTTTGCAAAATTCAGAGCAACGACAAGCATCCTCTGCACATTCCTCTACACATTCCTCTAATATCCCAAGTCTTAGGTAGGTACTTATAGTTATTTTCATTTATGCAGTGTCTTCTTACTTTATACATTCTACTTATAGTTATTTTTCATGAACTATGCATTTAACATTTCTACTTATGCAATGTCTTCTTACTTTGCTTTATAAGTAAATGAAAGGTCTTTTTGGTGATGGGTTTTTACTTTGCTTTGTGTTCATTTTCTATTTTATGTCATTTATATATGCCATTTATTTCTGCAAATAGGTACCTGTATTTATATTTGTATGTTTTTGGTCATTTGTCATTTATTCTAGTGTTTATATTAGGGTTTATATTTGCCATTTATTTTTGCATCTATGTGTATTTATATTTGTTTATTTTTGGTCATTTCTTAGGCTTGGTCATTTATTAGGGTTTAATATGTATATGTGTATATGTATACATATATATATATATATATATGTGCATATATACATGTGTGCGTATATATATATAAGTATTTAATATATGTGTAATATGTATTTAAAAACATATACACATATAGAGAAATACATACAGTTACTTACATATAGATACATATATACATGTATATATATACATATATATACGTATATACATACACAAACACACATATATATACGTCTAACTCTGTTTAAATACATTTCGTTTGGCTGTCCAATACAATAGACTAGCATTTGTTTATAATTTTCTACTTTCCATTGCACATATAGTAGGATAGCATACATATATTTGTCATTTTACATTCTGTGTCTCTTGTTCATTCAGCAAATTGATGTATATGTGTGTATCCTTTGCCTATCCTTTGAAAATGGAAACAATGGTACTGGTTGATCATTTTCTTTTGCATCTTATTGAATTTGTAAATGAATTTGTATAATGATATATAACACAACTTATTGAATTTTCAAATGAATTTGTACAATGTTATATATCTAACATTATACACATTCATTTACAAATTCAGTAAGTTATGTGTTTGAATTTGTAAATGAATGTGTGCAATGTTTCATATATAACATTCTACGCATTCCTTTACAAATTCAATACACTATGTGTTTGAATTTGTAAATGAATGTGTACAATGTATTATACATTCATTTAAAAATTATGTGTATGTTGTCTCTTCTTCATTGAGCCGATTGATATCTATGTCTGTATCCTTTAACTATCCTTTCAAAATGCAAACAATGGTATTGGTTAATCATTTTATTCTCCATCTTTCACGACCCATGAATGGTTTATTCGATGATTGAAAAATTATTATTGCTTGTTTATGAAATAAACCATTCCTCTTACACTCCTTTTTGCCATGTGTTGTTTGATTTTGTTGGGTCATGGTGCTAGTGTTTTACACATGGGTTCTTTTGGGGTTAAAAGATGTCCTCTCCCTATTTTACCGCATGCTCAGGCCTTGGTAAAGTCCATTGTATTATGATTTTGTCTGTAGAAATGATAGAGGAATTTATCGGGTTTGATCACATGTCTACAAAAAATGATATTTTGGGTCTGCATCGACCTTTCTATAAAAAAACCATGTGAATATGGGCATAAATCGACAAGCCCATTTATTATATGCCATTTTTGTGAAAATTGTTGCTTGGATTTTTCCAAATTTGTGTGCTTAAGAAATAAATCTCATGAAACCCTTGCATGGAATATTTGACATCTATCTGAAAATGTACTTTTGTATTCCTGTGAGTGAGGAATTATTATTATGAAACCCTTGGTTACTTTTTTGTGCACATTTCTGAAAACCCAAGTCTACAATCGATCTACCTCTATTCAAAATAATATCCTATCATTGTTGAATACAACACAACTTCTTTCATTTTTTATACAATGTGCTTTGAACATTGATATATATACATACATATATCTACGTATATATATATATATATATACATACATATATATATATATATATATATATATATATATATATATATGTATATGTATAGATATATGCATACATGTAACTATGTAATTATATGTATCCACAAATACATGTATACATATATTTATACAAATACATATAAATACATCTATATGTACATATATATATGTAAACCCAAATTAAATGATGGAAAAGAATCGGATACCCAAAAAAAACATTAGTCATATGCTTTAATTGGACCCTAATAGGGGTGTAATGTGTTTGTTTTCCAATTCTAATGTTAGGAGATTAATATGTAGGAGTGATTTTTAATGGGCACCAAAATGATTTTATAAGGTGCTAAACTGAATTAGACCCATTGACTTTTGAGCAGATTTGAATGATAAAATAGATATAATTGCATGTTAATATTGACACAATTAGCACTGTCTTCTATTTTGCAATGTTTATCAGTGATTTTCTTTGTAATTATCGCTTGCAATGCAAACAATGGTACTCCTGGGTTTTTTGGTTGTTTCTAGCTTGAATTCAACTTCTTTTTATCACTTACAACATTATTTTTCTAGCACTTGATGACTTACAATGTACAAGATCACTGACAATCATGGCACCAAGGTAGAAGAGGAAAAGATCGGGTGGGAGGCACTTGATTAGAGTACCTCGTGGAGTGACATTCAATGTTCTAGATGTTGTTGATGAAGAGCCAGTAGTGAACATGGACGAGGAAGTTATTTCTGAAAATGTAGAAAAAACCAATGAAAATGATGGTTTTGAACCTGTTGTTCATAATACTGACGTGGGTGATCCCACAATAGTGATTTACAATTTTTGGCCAAACTGGACACTGAAATAATTTTTTTAACTAAATCTTCACTTTCGAGCAACTGTAGCGGCTAAACCGTGAGGAATTTAAAGATGATGCAAACTAGAGTTTCATGAAATTTTGTCTGTAGATTCTAAATATAATTTTTTCAAAAATTTTGGAATTAGATTACACTTCTTTTTCCATCTCCCTTGAAAACTTATTTTTTTCAGAAAACAACATTTTAAAAAAGTGACTCTCATCGTATAACACATAAATTTTTTTCTATAAGGGATAAATTCTAATTCTTTCAAATTTAGATTTGTAACTCTGATATCTAGTGCTTCCACTTTGTTAGATATTTTCTTATTAAATAGTTTTTCTTTAATCAAGTTTTGAAGTCAAAACAATAACAATTCAGACATAACACGACTGTATAACGCGTAACTTTTTTTGTATGTATCAAAATTAATTTTAGTTTTTTTGTTGGATCAGGGACTTCAATATCTGGAGCACTCATATTTTTCAAAAAAATTATAATATGCTATTTTTTCACATGTGTAGAACAAAGAGCTTGATTTTTAGTGAAAATCCTACATTCACAAGAAATAAAAAATAAATATAATAATAAAATTAAATTTATTTAAAATTATACTTTTTGGAAAGCTTATAATAAGGACTCCATACTTACAAAAAATAAATTTTAAATGAATTCATTTGGTCCTCCAAAAGGTAAATCAAAAGTGGTTTTTTATCAGCATTTTGATAGGTGTAAAGGAGACTCCATTATATGTATGGTTTAAAACTAGTGGGGTTCTATCCAAGGGGGTTTGATCTAAGGTAGTTTGATCAAACCATCTTCAATTGGAATGCTTTAAATGGAAATTTTTAAGGCTTAAATCATTATATTTTCTAAGAATATGTGATTTTAGCAAAAATCAGAATCTCCCAGATATTGTAAACCACTATTGTGACAACACCCACATAGAAATGGAACCACCACCTGCTAACCATGTGACAACCCCAAATCTGTGCATGAAAACTTGGTCTATGCATGACATGGAAAAAGACATTTTAGATGTTGAGGACAATCGAATGTCAATCAGAGGTTTAGCGATCAAATGGGGAATCCTGCCTAATAGTTTGCAAGCATGGCTCAATGGTGTGACATCCACAAAAAGGAGGGGGCCACAAAAAGTCCTAACTGATGAAGAAGAAGCTAAAATTGTGCAATGGTGTAAAGCTATGGCTAATATTGGGCATGGCCTTCAAGTGACACAGCTTAAGTTAATGGTGGCCCACATGGTTGGAGTGAGGCCTAACCCATTCACAAATGGGATACTAGGGAGGTCATGGTGGGTTGGCTTTCATCAAAGGCATTTCGATCTGACAATTCAAACACCTGAAGGAGTGGACATAGATCGAGCTATAATGTTGCGCCCTGAAATAGTTTCTTCATTCTATGATAACTTGGAGGAGTTGTACAACAAATATAATTATGGGCCCAACAAAATATGGAACTACGATGAAACAGGTGTGCAGGCTAGCAGGAATTGTGCAATGAGAGTTATTGCAAAACCAGGGATGAAATGTGTTCCACAATTAATTGCTAAAAGCAGAGAATGGATCACTATTCTAGCTTGTGTTAGTACAGTAGGTCAAGCTATACTTGGTTACTATTTTTTCAAGTTCAAAAGGAACATTAGAAACTATATTGTTAACTGTGAGCAAAGGGCATGCATGGAAATCCAAGAGAATGCTTGGATGACCAAAGAATTATTTGTGGAATGGTTAAAAAACTTTGCAAGAAATTTCCCAAGAGGTGTGTCACCAACCAACAGAAAGCTTCTCATCTTTGATGGTCATGGCAGCCATGTGGCATTCAAAATAGTCAAAGAAGTAAAGACTATGGGAATAGATTTTCTCACACTTCCAACACATTATAGCCACAAATTGTAGCCCCTTGATGTTAGTGTGTTCTCACCATTTAAGAACTACTTCAAACAGCAAAGGAGTATATGGCTCTCTAAAAATCATAAACTTGACATTGGAAGGGAAGATTTGGCAACACTTGCCAGCAAAGCTTTTGCACAAGCTTTGACTCCTAATAACATTGCAAGTGGTTTTAGAAGAACAAGAATTTGGCCATTAGATCGACATGCACTTGACTTGGATATGGGCCAATCCAAGCTTTCATGGTTGAAGAGGAAGGAACGACATTGGGAGCAGAAAAAAAGGGTGATACAACTGATGATGACGCACAGTTCATGGTAGCGGAGACTTGTTTGAGGATAGTAGGTTGGAATGAGGAACAAATTGGATAGTTTTTGGAAACCTTTTCTACAAGCATCCCCCCAAATCCAACAAATGAAGAAGGATATTGTCTATAAAAAATTGAGGTAGTAGAAATTCAACAAGAACCAACAATCTGATCATGTAATTAGGTAGCTGAAAATGAAGAGAGACTCAATTTTCCATCTGAATTTCAAGATGCAGCTTTGAACCTAGGGGTGCATCTCAATTTCAGTCAATTGGATGAAGGGTTGTCCATGCCATCACCACCAAATTTTGATCTTGAAGATATCATCCATTACTTCACAACTGGGAGAAATTGGGAGGTTGAAAATGATGAAGAGGATGGATTCAATGGTAATGACTCAAGCGATAAAGAGGTTGACTATGTGTCATGCACACAAGTCAATGATTAGTAACCAACAAGCAGGAGAAGAATTTTTTTGCAACTCCCAATACAACGGGTGCACCAATCATCTAATAGAGGTCGTAATGGGGTCCTACACCTTAGTAGGTAGTCTCAAATTTTGACATCAGATGATTTCTTCAATTTGTTGAATGAACAGGAGGCACATAAACAAAGAAACCAAGAATTGCAACAATGGAAAAGGGAGCAAATGGTTGAAAAGAATGCAAAAAGAGAAGCAATCCTTGCACAGAGGGAAGCAAATAGATTGGAGCATGCTGCAAAAAGAAAAAAATTGCAGAGAAGTTGAGGCAGTGACATGAAAAGGAGATTCAAAGGGAGCAAGCAAAGATTGCTTGAAAGTTGAAGGAAAACCAAAAGTAGGTGGAAAGATTAGAAAGAAATAGAAGTAAGAGTACTCCTACAACTCCTCTTCCAAGTCAACATCCAATTTTAAGGGACATGATTAACATTTTGTCTCTAGCCTTTGCAACTCTTAGCAGCCTACAAAATGGGTCTTCTGAAGGCTGCTCTCCATAGTTACAGCTCAGTCTAAAGGAAAATCATGCATTTCTTGCTTGTATAGCAAGTGCCATAGAGAACAATCCATAGTCCTTAACATCTTCTCTAGTTGATGCAGAGTCAGTTGACCCCCAAGGACATACCACTTCTTAATCAGATCTGTGAATGTCTGATTAGGATTTTTTGTTGTCAACTTTTTGACCTCGAAGTGTGCTAGAGTGTTTTTCATAAAACTGAATGCTAGTCTATTGTATTGGACAACCAAAGGATACTAGTCTGTTGTATTGGATAGCCAAAGGATACTAGTGTCTAATTTTGTAGAACTAAATGGTAGTCTATTGTCAACTTATCTACCTTGATGTGTGCTAGTGTGTTTTTTGTAAGACTAAAGACTCCTTGTCTTCTTTCCAACTTTTTCTTAATCATGTTTATGCTATAATAAATTTGATTTTAGCCTAGGAATATTTTGGGAGCTATCCAAGTTAATGATCTATGCTTCTGTGATTCAAAATTAGTTTTGTGTTCATTGTATTCATCTATCATTTTGTTGGATATGTGTTTTTTGTACATAGTTGTGTGTGTGTGTATATATATATATGTATACACAACTAAGTATATGCATACATACATACATACATACATATATATATATATATATATATACATCTATATGTAGCATATCCATAAATTATAACTGTAAGTGTATGTGGAAATCAATCTAATTCTAAATTGTAAGTTTACAATGAATAAGAAAATCCCATCATAAATCAAATCCCATTGTTCAGGTTCATGAATGAACATCATCAGAAAAAAGAACATCATAAATGAACACAATGTCTACCAGGTAACAACCAAAGTAA
Source organism: Sequoia sempervirens (assembly GCA_007258455.2). Classification (NCBI taxonomy): domain Eukaryota; kingdom Viridiplantae; phylum Streptophyta; class Pinopsida; order Cupressales; family Cupressaceae; genus Sequoia; species Sequoia sempervirens. Next base: position 387,780 of record VDFB02271195.1, on the reverse strand, counting down.
ACTCTTGAAAGACTTGACCTGAAATGTCATCATGCAAATTGACATGCTCTTTACAACCTCCCTAGTTGTGTATACATGCATACATATATATAAATATATATATGTATATATGTATATACATACATACATACATACATACATACATACATACATACATATATATGTATACAAAACTAAGTATATGCATACATATATCTATACATCTATATGCAACATATCCATAAATTAATCTATTTGAAATTATAAATTTTTGAACACATACACTTGGAAATCAATCTAATTGTAAATTGTAAATGTAAGTTTACAATGAATAATAAAAATGAACATTATAAATGAACACAATGTCTACCGGGCCACAGCCAAAGTAAAGTCTTGAAAGACTTTACCTGAAATTATATCTTACAATTTGACATGCTCTTTAAAACCTCCTAGCCATTTGACATGTCTGCCACAACAAAAAAATATAATAGAACAAACAAACATGGACAATAGTTATTGAAATAAATAAAAAGACATACTAGTTAGTCAAAAATATAGAACAATAATTGAAACTTAGAGCCATTTGAACAAAAAATCCTTAATTATTTGGTGTGTTGACAAACACAATTACCAAACTGCCCACCATGAACATTGTTGCACCACCTCTCCTTGTTCTCCCATGCTTGCAAGAAAATATTTACAACCACAGGTAGTCACAATCGAGGCTAGTAACATACAAACATCATATGACCTTTGAAATAATGCATGTACAACAACACATAATTAATCAAGTTCAACATATTAAAAGATCCATATGGAATAGATAAATATATGTAAAAACATATAAATGTTAATATAATTGTATACCAAGATTTAATCAACTTATAATCATTGTTTGTCATCAAGCTTGGATATATGAGGAATGTGCAAAGGATGCCATTCAATGGTCTGTAGCATGGAGAGGATATTAGTAGAGGAGAATAATTATGAATGTTGTTGGTTGTTGTCCCTCTTATTTAGAAATTTGAATCCGAAAATTGAATGCATTCAATTTGATTGTTGTGTTTCAATTATGAATTTATTATAGCATTTGAATTTGTATCTGCCACTTACGTAGGTTTTAAGAGATGATATGACTGAATTCTGCATTATATTTGGATTCGATGTTTATTTGGGGAGCCTTATATATCTGTGATTTTTTGCAGGTTTGCATCAATGCATACAATCATACAAACATAAGCATACAAGCATGTATTCATATAAACATATACATACATATACATTGCAGAAAATCAGTAATATACATTGCAAAGCAAAAAAAACACCTAAATGTGTCACTATTTTTATTTTAATTAAAACTATTTTATCATTCAAATCCGCTCAAAATTCAATGGGTCTAATTCACATTAGCACATTATAAAATCATTTTGGTACCCATTAAAAATGACTCCTACATATTAATCTTCTTACTTTAGCACCAGACACCAAACACATTACACCCGAATTAAACTTCATTTGGGTTTCGATTAATGCATTTGACTAATGTTTTTTTTTGGGTATCCCATTCTTTTCCATCATTTTACCACACACTCTCTTTGGAAGGTACATACATACATACATACATACATACATACATAGATATATATATATATATATATATATATATATATATATATATATATATGTATGTGTGTATGTATGTATGTGCATACATACATACATACATAAATACAATGTGGGAAAAAAAAACCAACACCATTACCCAACAAAATCAAACAACACATGGCGAAAAGGTGTGTAAGAGGAATGATTTATTTCATAAACATGCAGTAATAATTTTTCAATCATCGAATAAACCCATCGTTGGTCATGAAAGATGCAGAAGAAAATGATTAACTAGTATCATTGTTTGCATTTTGAAAGGATAGTTAAAGGATACATACATAGATATCAATCTACTCAATGAAGAAGAGACAACAAATAAATAATTTGTAAATGAATGTATAATACATTGTACACATTCATTTAAAAAATTCAAACACACAGCGTATTGAATTTGTAAAGGAATGCATAGAATGTTATATATAAAACATTGCACACATTCATTTACAAATTCAAACACATAGCTTACTAAATTTGTAAATGAATGTGTACAATGTTATATATATAACATTGTACAAATTCATTTGAAAATTCAATAAATTGTGTTATATATCATTATACACATTCATTTACAAATTCAATAAGATGCAGGGTATGTGCAAGATCATCATGGAAAAAATAGGCCCTTAAGTGGCAAAAAAATTAGAAAAATCAGAGTTAGGAAACTTGACGTAAAAATTTGAATAAGTTATCTATATTATTTCAAAAATATGTAAGAATAGAATCTTCAAAAAATTGAATATAGTTTCTAAACTACTAGGTTTATTTTAAAAAAGAAAAAATCTATTTGGTGAAAATTTGAAATTTCAATGCAGTTAGCACTTAAATTTCAAGGAAAAAATAAGTAGGTGTATGTCTAACCACCCTAACCACAATAATTTAAAATGATAATATTTTTTTATAAGATTTTAGATATAAGTAGAGGACTCATGTCCCAATGTGATGCATATTTTTTTGTAATTTTTTTCCAACTAAATAATTAGTTATGAGTTTTTTATTACAACTTTTAAAAAATATAAAAATATATATGTTTGGCCATATTAACTTAGTCAAAACTTCATGAAATTCAATTTTCTCTTTTTAATCCTATAGTATGTGAAGCATAGAATATGACACATATTTTAAATTCAAAAAATGTGATACCATTTGAAAGCTATAGATGTTTTTCAATCAGCCTATCAATTAGGACTTTAGTCGTAATTCAAATAAAAAATGAATAATAATAATTTATTAAATTCAAAGTAAAGAATAATTTATATTGGTGGAAAGCTAAGAATCTCCTTTAAAAACCCTTTTTGTTTCATCAATTTTGGGTAAAAAAAAAGTCATCAGCCACATACCCTACACATACCCATCATATTGCCACTTTTTGGCCCATCATGATCCTGCACATACCCTGAAGATGAAAATGATCAACCAATACCATTGTTTGCATTTTGAAAGGATAGGCAAAGGATACACACATATACATCGATTTGCTAAATGAACAAGAAACACATAATTTGTAAAATACAATGTGGGAAAAAAAAAAAACCAGCGCCATTACCCAACAAAATCAAACAACACATGGTGAAAAGGTGTGTAAGAGGAATGATTTATTTCATAAACAAGCAGTAATAATTTTTCAATCATCGAATAAACCCATCATTGGTCATGAAAGATGCAGAAGAAAATGATTAACCAGTACCATTGTTTTCATTTTGAAAGGGTAGGCAAAGGATAGACATATAGATAGATCTGTTCAATGAACAAGAGACAAGAGACACATTCATTTACAAATTCAATAAGTTGTGTGTTTAATAATTAAAGAACTACAAATTGCATAAAATGATGAGATTTTCAATTTACCCATGACCATGCTGAAAGAATTGCTACAAAACTTAGGAGAATACATTTTGGAGATCTTATAAAGACACCAAAAAAGACCTTCATTTACTTAGAAAGTAAAGTAAAAAGACAGTGCATAAAAATGAATGTTAAATGCACAACCCATGAGTTTTCAGATATATATATGTATGTATGTATATACATACATACATACATATATATATATGTGTGTGTGTGTGTGTGTGTGTGTGTATGTGTATGTATGTATGTATGTATGTATGTGCATACATACATACATACATATATATCTACAAACATGACACATGATGATTTGGCATTATGGGTTACTGTTAAAGCAAGGAAGGTTATAATTATCACTCATAAACATACTTTATAGGAGGAAACATGATTAAAAAGGATTCACAATCACTTTCCAAAAGATGAGATATAAAATAAATCAGAAAAATATCAATATACATAAAAGACAATCCTTCTCATATAACTACCCTATTTAATTAGTTTTCTTTGGGATAAATTTTCCTTATCTATAGTTACACTAATTACACATGAATATGCACTTGAAAGCGAATACAACGCATGCTATTGAATGCTACACTTAACTTACATATTGAACACCCTAAATACAGTATCAAAAACTCATAAAACTACAAGCATTGAACACAATGTATATATTTTAATTCTATGAGTAACATTTATGTTGTATAATCTTTGAGTCATTTCTTTTAAGAGTATCAGACAAACAATGTCGTAAATATAAGCGTCAAATAGTGAACTGGTTGTACGTGTGAAACTAATCAAAACAAAATAAATCTGAGCTATCATTTATGAAAATTGAAAGTCACAAATACTAAATCTAAGATATTAACTCATACAAATTGGACTTCTAACAAATATAAACCTTTTTAAAAGTAATGAAGTCACACCCAAGATAAGGTATGTCTAAGGAGTAACTTTGCATCCATACTAAGTAATCAGAATAGTGTCAGAATAACCATCAACCTTACAAAGACAAATATAAAACTCCAGTAATTAGAACACCCCAGTTATGTGTTCATAAAATAACATTCTACAGTATTAAAACAGACAATGATTACCTGAATCTATGAGTTGTCAAGTATACCCATCGAATCAACTAAGCCTGAATTGCAACTTAACATCGCATCAATGGATTGAGAAAAACAATTGTATCAAGCTCCAATTACAAATGCAGTCATGTGATGAGATTAAGCATTCAACAAAATAGGACCCATAGACTCAGCGCACCACATGCATTCAAGTGCCCAAAGGAAATACAAGCAAGATGAACCCTTTAAGTATTATTTTGTGAATGTTTAACAACCAAGGAACAAGGTGCCAAAAGAAAACATAGAAGCTGCCCCAGGCTAGTGATAGGAGGGATAAAGGAAAGGCATGCAACATAGTCCAATGGGCTCATGAATCCCAAATCAAAACCTAGAGTAAGATTTGGTTTCGACTCATCAAAATTCATTTTCAAGATTGTTGCAAAAGAAAACATTCTGAGAGATGTGAAACATTTCCAAAATTTAACCAGGTACGATGACCTTGAGGGAAGTATTGGTGATGCTAAATGAAACATGCTCAACTACAACCATCAAAACACATAATACATTTGGACTGTTCACTCATTTTGTACTCCTAAGATGAAGATTTCTGCGCAACCCAAAACCCTCTATATTTGATAACATTTGCTACTTGGTTGCTCATTCATATGCTAATTCGTGTACCTTAACCCACAATGCCAAATCTTCATGTATCTATATATGTGTGTGTGTGTGTGTGTGTGTGTGCATACATACATACATACATACATATATATATATATATGTGTATGTATGTATGTATGTGCATACATACATACATACATATATATGTATGTATGTATGTATGTGCATACATACATACATACATTCATATATATATGAATAACACGTGTGTATACATAAATATATAATTTAATTGCATCCTAATAAGAATTAGGACTACCATTGTTTACAATTTGAAAGGAGACTAATGTTTTTTGTTACCTCACACCATGGACACGCAACTTTATACACACATACATACATATATATATATATGTGTGTGTGTATGTATGTATGCATATATACATACATACATACAATGTGGGAAAAAAACCAGCACCACGACCCAAAAAAATCAAACAATACATGGCGAAAAGGCATGTAAGAGGAATGATTTATTTGAACAGAGGTAGATCGATTACACACTTGGGTTTTCAGAAATGTGCACAAGAAATTAACCAAGGGTTTCATAATAATAATTCCTCACTCGCAAGAATACATAAGTTCATTTTTAGATAGATGTAGAATATTATAGGGAAGGGTTTCATGAGATTAATTCCTTAAGCACACAAATTTGGAAAAAACTAAGCAAGGGTTTTCACAAATACATATGTATTTTAAATGGGTTTATCGATTTATGCCCATAGTGACATGGGTTTTTTATAAAAAGGTCGAAGTAGACCAAAAAATATTAGTTTACAGACATGTGTTCAAACCCACGAAATTCCTGATCATTTATGGAGACAAAATGCTGAGACAATCAACTTTACCAGGTCGTATTTAATCATTTAACTAAAAATAAACCCATATTTGGAAAAACAAAGCAAGGTTTTTCACAAAAATGGCCTATACTAAATGGGCTTGCCGATTTATGTCCATATTCACATGAGTTTTTTATAAAAAGGTCGATGCAGAAAAAAAAATCATTTTTTGTAGACATGTGCTCAAACCCATGAAATTCATCATCATTTATGTAGAAAAAATCATGATACAATTGAATTTACCAGGTTGTGAGCACGCGATAAAATGAGCAGAGGAAATCATTTAACCCTAAAGAAACCTATGTGTAAAACGCCAATTCCATGACCCGACAAAATCAAACAGCACATGGTGAAAAGGCATGTAAGAGGAATGATTTATTTCATAGACAATCAGTAATAAATTTTCAATCATCAAATAAACCCTTCATGGGTCGTGAAAGATGCAAAAGAAAATGATTAACCAATACCATTGTTTGCATATTCAAAGGAGAACGATGTTTGATGTTATCTCAAGTTGTGCGCACGAGTAGGAGTCATGGAGAGTCATCGCCATCTACATTCGCTTCCATCACTAAGAAGCTTCCAGACAAAGCGCATGGTAAAATGAGTGAAAAGAATGGGATACCCACCAAAAAAACATTAGTCATATGCATCAATCAGACCCCAAATGAAGATTAATTGGAGTGTAATGTGTTTGGTGTCTGGTGCTAAAGAAAGGAGATTAATATGTAGGAGTGATTTTTAATGGGTGCCAAAATGATTTTATAAGGTTCTAACGTGAATTAGACCCATTGACTTTTGAGTGGATTTGAATGATAAAATAGTTTTAATTCGATGTTAAAAGTGACACATTTAGGTGTTTTAAAAAAAAAATTGGTGTATATAGCTAGTGAGTACTAGGACGTTAGGTGACGACAAGCAGACAACACCTTTGAAAGGTGTCTTTTTGACCTCCGCACGCATATCCGATGCTACCACACTCTACCAAATTGCCCATAATCCAAAACCTTAGTTATAAGATCTTAACTTTGTTGTGCCCTTAGCACACATGCCCCGTTCGGAACGAGAATCCCTCTTTTCTTTCGCCTTGTCGGGTCGTTTTTGGGGCCGCCTCATTTTGTGTGCCCCTCCTTTTGATGTTTCAGATGGTCGATGTTGCTCCAAAGTTCCGTCATAAATCGATCATGCCTCCACTTTTGGTTTTTGCTGCATTCCGGAGCCTCGCGGAATCTCTCTAGCATTTTGGCCCTAAACAGCCCTGGGATTCCCTCTTCGGGTTTCCCCTATGGAAACGCCATTCCTGGCGGCATTCGCCGAGCGTCCTTACAGACCTCGGGGTCTGACCCGCCGCCCTCCGTTTAGAAACTTGTTAAAAAAATTTGGGCAGTGCCCGTCCCTCTGGGCCCCGAACCCCGGAAGTCCGTCTCCGTGGTTCCATTTTGGTTTCGCCGTCCGCGGTGGCGAACCTCGTGCGACGACCGGCCCCCCGAGTCCCGCCATGCTCTTCGCCGTCCGCTGTTCGCGTGTGTTCCTGTCTGCTGCAGGGTCTTCCGGGCCCGGCCTCCCAAAATTCCGTGACGGTCTCGCCGTCCTTGGCGACAGATCCCTAGCAGAATCCAGCCCTCCAGGCCCTGAACCACTCCACGTCGCCGTCGTTCAAACAATGAGGAATCTTCAAAATGGCGACTGTCGCGTCACATCTCCCCGGCCTCCGGGCCCCGGTTTTCCCGCCGCTGTCGTCGACTTCAAATTCACCAACTTTTCTCATGGTTGTACGAGCATTTAATGCAGACATTCATGGCGGTTGGGGTATAAAATGCCCAATCTGGCCAAGTCATTTTCACAAACATGATTGGAGCGAATTGAACAAGCTATCATCTAGAGCCCACCTCCTTCGACAACATCACGATCATCACCGTCAGCATCTTTCCAACCAACGTAGGTGGATCTCGCATTTCCCCACTCCGCATGTTTGAGGTAGGCCATCGGTTGCCCTCCCGTGCATCTTTTTTGTGCTTTTCAAAGATTTAAATAAATGAACAAATTATGAAGAAGGCATAAAGGGGTAGAATACTAGATTGCGCACCAAACCCATGTGGTAGAAAACCGAGCAAACCACCTAAGATGCCCTCCTTGCCAATTCGGGACTGCTCCCTACCGCGGTCCTTCTTCGCGTAGGGAAAATGTCCTCCCCGGGCCCAAAACCTTCCTTCATTGTCCAATTTGAAAAACTTCAAACACCTATCGACGGCAATCCTCCTCTCCGGGCCCGGTTCATCGGGTTTCCTTGCTCGGGCTTCCATTTGCCTTTCGCCATGCCTGAACTACCACACCACCCTGCCTCCCCGGCTGCCGGATCCCGATCTCAGCTCCGCCATAAGCTTGAAACTTAAACATGCGTCCTTTGGTCGTCTTGGGCCCGGAACCCTGGAGTTCCATCTCTGGAGTTCTGCCAGAGGTTCGCCTTCTTCAATCGGTGAACGTCGCCTGACGTCCCGCCCTCCAGGCTCCGCCAATGCTTCATCTTATTAATTGTCTGGCAATTCAAAATTGATCCATCATTTTTGCCTTCGGGCCCCGGACGGCAGGTTTCCCTGCTCAATTTTTCGTTTGTCCCACTACGCAGTCTTTCGGCGAGGTCATCAATGCCTTCCGGGCTCCGGGCCCCACCTTTCGCTCCGTCGTTTTCTGCGTTTTCGCATCCGCGTCCGACGCGCTTGCCGGGCCCCAGCTCTCAGACTTCCGTTCTCGGAAGTCCGTCACTCTCCTTCCGTCGGAAACTTCACCCCGTCCGCCTGGTCGCCGAGCCCCAAACTTCCATCTGTCGTGGGTTCTTCCTGAAACTCCTCGCGGCCGTCAACGCGCCGGGCCCCGTATCCCGGAACTCCTATCATCCGTCGTCGTTGCTAGATGGAAATGCCGACTACCATCCCGGCATCCGGGCTCCACCCCGTCGATTTCCGTGCAACAAAAGAACAAAAAGGCACACCGCCGGGCTTTGGGTGCCGGACTGCCCCTCCCGGACTTTCGTCGTGTGTTCGCCGTCTCAAACGGCGAAAGTCGCTCGCCATCCCGGCATCCTCGGCCCGAGCCTTCGAAGCAAAATGACGTAATGTCAGCCGCCTTTTTGCCCTCGGGGCCCCGGTCCTCAGACTTCCACCGGCGGATTTCCATCTGCTCTCTGCCGTCCAAAATGCTATCTCCTAGGAGCTCTCCGGCCTGAAACCTCCGAGGCCCCTTAAATCGATCCTAACAAGTCCAAATCTGGAATCTAACCTCGACCCACATGCTAATTTTTGGCCCTCTTCGTCCTAAGCTTCTCGAAACATTAAAATTTGGCCAAGGAGGGTCTCCGGGAGCTTTCCATTACGTTTTCCCTTCCAAACAGCATTCCTGCCAGGGAAGTCCAGCCCTCCAAGCCCGGATAATCCAAATGCCCTGAAACGAAGATCAATAACGTCTAGAGATAAAATTTATGATATACTTGATTGATTATTTTAAGTAGATGTTGTTTTCAAGATATGGACTAACATGAATGCTTTTGATAATCTATTGCGTTGACTTTGCCCTTGCCTGCAGAATATATGGAATTGGGTGCAGAAACTTCAGGGGCATCTGCCGAGAAGGACAAGGGTAAGAAGTCAGGAAGGACCCCTCGGGGAAAGGAAGACAAAGATCAAATGAAGTATCAGTTCCAAGGTGAGCCGCTCCACTCAAAGGTCTCAACGGACTGGAAGGAGATTTCAAATACTAATATTGGGCAGGTAGATATAGATGAATTCACTCAAAGGGTCAGGGTCAACCCGACAACAAAGAATGCTAGATTAATATGGTAGAGTGGAATAGCCAAGGCCGCCAGTTTCCCTCCCTCTTGTAGCGCCTGAACTAGTCATGGATTACCGAGAAGCCTATCAAACTAATACTAGAACAATTGTGGATAAAGAAGGAAACATCCTTGCAGACATGTCACCAGAAGGGATCACCAAGACATTCCACATTCCCATGTTCCAACAGTTGGAGGTCCCCACGTTAGAAGAATGTCAGGCAGCGTGGGATGCTAATCCAACAGGGTGCAAGAAGTCAATCAACCTCCATTGGCTTAAGGAAAAATGGGGCAGCACTGCGAAGGTTCCCTAGGAACTCTTCCTTAGCGATTTCTACAAGGACTACCACGACCTGGTGACCATGTTGAGCAGGGTTATGGGTCTCCCAATGGCCGCCTACTTCCAGGAATGGATGGCCTATTTCATTGAGCAGATCCTACAGGGAAATGAGGACGTTACAACCAAGGTTTCATTCTACTAGGGAGGGATCATAAGCAACTGCGTCCACGAGTAGTTTGTCAACGTGAAAAAGAGCTCCAAGTTCTACATGACGTCCTACCTCGTCTACTCCCTGGCAAATCAAAGGCAGTACAGTGGGCTATTTGTAGCACCCGATCAGGGGCAGAAGCGAGGACTTAAAGCCTATGAAAAATACCTGCAGCTCCAGTACTGCAATTTCAAGAAAGAATACTACAGGGTCAATGATGCCTTCATTGGCCATATCATCAGGTTGATCACTGGAGACTTCGAGAGGAGGGTCTCCCATAATGCCAGGGCGCTGCTAAAGCAATATGCTTTCCTGTTCATCCAGTTCCCAAAGTTTACGTACCTCCAGGCCCAGGGTTTCACTAAAAGGCCGAATAGATTGCCTTGCTACCCCAATGACAGGATCATCCTCCTAGAGCTTTCTCGATAGCTCCAACACATCTAGGCAATTTTCAGCAACAAACACATAGCGGGGATCTCCTACCCGATGACCCTCAGCCAGGGCATGTATCGGCTGCAGACGTCCCAATGTGCTAGCAACTCTAAGAAGGAGCTAAAGGACTACCATTTCGAATGGTACACTACTCGCCCGCGAATGGACCCACATGGCCACGTCAGGAAAACACTAGGGCCAACTTATGCCCATCAATATTACATTGAGGATTTATGGGCCAATTGCCAAGACGATAAAGAAGTATGCGCAAGGCACTACATGCGCATGACGGTACTGTTCCTAAGAAGGGTGCAACCATTCCCGGTGCCGGACCAAGTTGAGGAAGACGAGTCCATAATCATGCACCCGAGGTACCCTATGGTTGCCAACCTGCCAATACCATCAATCGACTGGGATGAACAGGAGGTCGATGACCTAGACACCATCACCCAGCCAATCATAACTCGTACCAGGGTAAGGATCGATGGGCAGGTGGCACATCTAAAGCCACAAGGGGTGGTCCTGACCTATGAAGGGCTCAAAAGTGAGCCAAGTGCCACGGAGGACATTGCTACCACCACGTCAACCGGCGGGACCTCCAAGTCTCCTCCAGTCACTAAGTCCCAGAAAAGGAAAGAAATAGAGACCGTGTAGTCTCCAGATCCCAAGGAGCAAGCAAAGAAAGAACTAGGAGGCTCATCTCCCAAGAGGCTTAAACAAGCAGTGGGTACAACAAAATTGCGGCCTCCCTTGGCTCTCCCTGCCCCTCTTGTTGCACCGCCCTCCTCCCTGGCTATGGTCGCTGCATCTCTGCCGGTAGTGGACATTTCTGTCCATCTTGCCCCTTCACCCCCGGCCGAGTTAGTAGTTATCATTGATTCCTCTTCTGGCATGACCACTCCTCCTTCCTCTGCTACCATGTCTCCAATCACATCACTCCCTCTGGCAGCAATAACATCGCCTGTCCAAAGAGCAGCAAAAGAGGAAACTCCCATCCAGCAATTATCCACCAAGCTGCCTGTCAAGTGCCTAGTGTTCGTCCACGACTCTGACAAAGAGGAAGAGGATGATACCAAAGAGAAAGAAGAACCCCAGAAGGAGAAAGAGGCGAAAGTCTTTCCTTTGAATGAGAAGGGCGAGGGTAGCCGTGATTCACCCAAGGATAAGTCTGCTATGCCCGAGTGGTTGGAGAAGCAACTCGAAGAAAGGACCCCTGTGCTGAAGGACCGAAGGGCGAGGTTGGAGGCCATCTTGGCTCGATCTCAGTTCACAACGAAGAAGGAGAAGAAGCCCAAGGTCTGATCTAGTATAACAATGGATGCTTTCGGCTCCCGAGCAGCACAAATTGCAATGCCTACTATTGGCCAGGCAGGGGTGAGTTACAGCATCTCCACCATTGACTTGGGGACCGCAACTAGAGAACAGAAGGTCGAGCACCTTGAGGAGTCGGTGCCCACAATGGTACACATGATAAAACAGGATAAAATTTCCAAGGACGAGCTGAAGGCGCAGGTTGCAGCGTTAACAGACTATATATAACAATGGTCCTCAGTGGACGACCTGCCCACTACATCCACGACTGCACCACAGTTGCTCTCCAAGGAGCAAATAGATAAAATGGAAAGAAGGAAGAACTTGGAGAAAACCATCGAGGATTGGTTCCAACAAGTCACATACGTCAGAAACATGGGAATCAGCAGGGCTATGCGGACAACCAACAAGTTCTTAGACCTGATACAATCTCTAGAGAGCACGAAGGGGCTCTGCACCAATTTCCCCACAACCTACGACTCCACCTTCCCAAGGATCGAAGCTATCCTTCAAATGCCTAAGGCCACGTGGGAGGAGAAGCTAGAGCTTAAAAAAGAAGATCATTGGCTAGTGGATGTGTGCTGCAAAGACTTCGACAACTGGAAGGAGAGATTGGAGCAAATCCTGAGTAGGGTGGATCCAGACATTGAGTGGATCAAGGAAATCTGGGCGGAATGCGCACAATACCTTAAGCTGATGACGGGCTATGATATGCCCACTGTGCAAATGGATCTAGAGAAGATCAAACCATACTTCAAGGAGAAGATGAAGGACGGGACAGCTAGAGAAATCACAACGGAGTTCTTGAGTTTTGTTGCCCACGCCTTCGACCAATCAGAGTTATTCAGAGACCAAGGCTCGAAGTATGATGAAGATTGGAAAAGGCTGGAAGAAAATGCTAAGGAATGGAACTATCATGCATTGCGATGTGAGATCTTCGAGATAGACAAGCTCCAAGCGATCATCCTCAAATACATAGAACACACAGCTTCCGAGGAGCAGGAAGACAGCCCGGCCAAAGATGAAGACCTTCCTAAAGAGTAGCTATAGGAAAGGAAACAGCAATTTGCTAAATGACGAAAGAGCTACAGTGCCATCAGCTAGAAGACAAAATAGGGAAAGAATAAAAATGTAATTTTTAATTGTGATCTATTTGGGGGTAGGTGAAACCCTATTTTGTAATGAATCTTGGCCATGCATTCAACTTTTTGAAAACTATAAATAGGGCACTCCTCTCATTTGCAAAGGGAGAGTTGAGTTGTTGTAAAGCCATGCTGCATAAATTTATACGAAAAAGCATTGACTTAGTGTATTTTCTTGGTTTCTCCCATGTTGCTTGATTCAGTCTCCCATATTAGATGTTTCACTTAGATTTTATTGCTGTTTAGTTAACTATCTTATTTCCTTAGATAGATCTTAGAAATGTTGTTGGATGATCATGCAAATTTCTTGCCATGTTGATGATTTCTTGGTCCATACTTTTTGTTGTTTGTTGATGGTAGATAGCTGTACAAAGTTAGCTTGGACTCGATTTTAAAGCTGCTCCAAACATTTATCTTTGATTCATGCATGTATGTCGTGGATGAAGGACGAAACATCTGCAGCCCTTAGAAGATAGGACAATTTACATGATACTGTGAAATCCCTAGTTAAGTGGGACATTGTTTTAAGAAATTGTCCATTGCAGGAACTCCATTGTCACTATTCATAGCTAGCTTCAGACTTAGGAAATTTTCCTCCCCTTTGCCCTTTTTCCTTTTTTTTAGTAACTGACCTATGCTAAGGTTCATTGCACATTGTAAAGCCAAATCCAACAACTAAATGGAGTCCAAGATTGTTGTTTGAGCCTACAGCGAGTGGATAACAACTTCCCATCCTAACAACTCCATTTCAAGATCCAACTTCCATGCTTTGTGTCCTTGCTTTGTATTTTCTGTAAGACCACCTTGTGATTCCAGCAAATCACATCAAACTACTGAGGTATCTAAGCACTGTCATGATCTAACATCCGAGAGACCTTGGGATAGTGTTCTGCAATTTGATTATGGGAGATTGTCTTTCAAGAGAGGTAGTGCACCTACGCACTACCTGTGTTGAGAAGTGCATAAAAACACCATCAACAGAACTAGTGCTAGAAAGAGGGCTGCGTTCGCAATACCAAGTTAAGGGATAAAGTGAAGCTAGATCGAATAAGATGATTCTCCCTGGAAAGGTTTCAGAGAGTTCTACGGTCAACGCCAAACAAGGGAGAATTTGAAGAATTACAGCCTTCCACGAGGGCAAAGTGAGCGCTAGGAAGTAGCATTGCCTCTTCCTCTTCCTCCATTCCATCTGCCTCCATCCCACCCTCAACTTCATTTGGCTGGCCTTCATCTTCCACCCAACCATCTCAAACTACATTTGCACCTCCTATCTCCGGCAACCAGGGGATTGCTCCTCTCCCAGCCCTTCCAGCCTAAGGCATAGTCCAGGCAGCCATAGCTCAAGGGCAGCCTCATATTGCTATTGTGTTGCAAATACAGCTCCAAATTCCCATTTTCTAATAGCAAGCACCACCTCTGCCACCCCCCATGGCTTGGTTGGCGCATAACCCTTCACCGATATATTTTGTGGTCTACAATGATATGCCCAAGAATTCGGAGGGCTTTTGTTCAAAGTTCCATCCACGTGACTTACAGAGAACAGCTGAGGAGCATATCAAAATATTTGAGACAGCAATCACCGAAATGCAAGTGGACCACGAGGACGTTGCATGTAACCTTTTTCCGCATTCATTGGGGGAAGAGGTCTTCTATTGGTACATCAATCTGCCGAGGGGATCCATTACCTCATGGAACCTGATGAAGAATGCCTTCCTGCAGAAATACAAGATCCCCATCAGCCCCTCGGAGCTTTACCAACAATTCATGTCCGTTAGAAGGGAGGTCAACAAACCTATTAGCTCCTTCAATGACCGTTTCTATCGGGCTTACACAAGGCTTTAGGACCCGTACCTCCATAATGATGCAACGGCTCTCCCAGTCTATTACGCAGCGTTGGACAACCTCACGTCAGCCTTGGTGAAAAGGATGTGCCCACCGCTCACTACCCTGGTGACCGCCTATGCGGAGGCTGTTATTGCCAGTGCGGACTTAGGGCAGAATATCTTCGGCCCGCTGCCTTCCTTGGGGCTGGTAGCTCACCCAATGCAAATTTAGGGGCTTAATTAGGCGTTTGCTCACCAAACCCCCTTTATGAACCAAGTAGCCCAATTACCTATGGTGCCACATCTAGGGCAGCCATTGAATTATGCGCCTCCCATGCCCTCCTATTTGCAACCCCAGCAGCAGTATAACTATTCTTAGGTTGCTCTACAACAGTCGGCGTATTCCTAACAGCCCCAGGTGCCATTGTATCTATCAAGACCGGCTTTTCCTCCAGCCTATCAGAATCAGCCGGCAGCCCCACCCGCTTTTCTCCAAAATCTGGCCCCGTCGCCTGGAAGCACGACCGAGAAAGACAAGTTAGAAGAGCTGACTGAGATGATAAAGAAAATGTCCATGGAAATGACACACCTAAAGAATCAGAATAATCAGTTGTAGGCTTCCCTATGCAATTTCCAGGCTAATCTCAATTGGGACAATCGAGAAGTAGGCACTTCATCCGAGCTGAATTATGATAGGGGTAAAAATGCCAATCAAAATGTAGAAAGGAGACCTTCTCAGAGGCAGAGTCGTACGTGGAACACTAGGCCCAACAATAGTGGTGTCCCTACGCCTTTCGATCAACTGACAAACAATGACAAAACATCCAGCGGTGTATACCTGGCCGAAGCGGCCTTGTCCGGGTGGTGTCGACTTCACAAAACCAGTAGACATTCCGAGTTGGATTGTCCCGAGTTCCAGACAGCGGCTGAAATCTTCCAGGTGGAGGTACAAAACGCGGTCGACAATGCCAACTACAGGGACATCGTCCCATCCGAGCCATACGATTCCTCCTGTCTCGTGGTTAATCAAGCGCCATTCCCATGAGGTGACCGCAACGAGCCCAAAGTCGAGCCTACTCCTATTGAGGATGAAGAAGTGCAAGAGGTAAGTAATGAACAAACCTTGGCTCAGCTCTTTGATTCAGTAGATAATGGTCCAGTAGATGAAGAAGAACCATTTGTGGATGAGGTCCACATGTTCCATCAACGGTCGAATCCCTACTTCTTTGGGAACAGACAAGCGGGCAGACCCTTTACAACTTCTACCCCACTAAATAATTTTGCCACTCCGCCTGATCCCAATGCCAGCAATAACCCTGGGCTTCCTCACATACCTACCTAATACCTCAACAAGAACGGATCTCAAAATTAGTCACCAAATCAGCCTTAGGGCCAACCTCAAAATTCGTCTAGACAAACGAAGGCCCAACCTCTTAGTTCTGCCATAGGCCAAGCTTTTAGCTCAGAAATTGAACAAATGGGTGAATATGTAGCAGAAAAGGTTAAGAAGGTAAAAATCAGCTTGACAGCCTTCGAATTACTCAAAGTTCTTGTCGTGAGGCATGCCTTCTTTAGGGTCCTTAACAGGACTCCATCCTTTAGTACAACACAAGAAACCCCAGCTAAGAGAGTAACCTTTGAAGAACCTATGAAAGAACCTGAAATACAAGATAATACCGGGAAACGGAAGGATGTTCCCATGAATCAGTCGGCAAGTAGACAAATTAAAAAGGAGCCAGAAAGGGCTAATAGGCAGCTTTCCAAGGACCAGCTGTTTAGGAAAACTATGGATATGGACAATGATAAGAACAAAGGTTAGATAGCTCACATGGACATGCCTATGGGCATCCTCCAAGGTAGACCGGAAACTCCCCCTTTCCTGACCACCATTAGGATCTTTGGGAAGAACCTCCACAACTGCCTGCTCAATTCAGGAGCGTCTACTAATGTCATGCCCTTGGCAGTATGCAAGGCCCTCGGCATCACTCCCACACCTTCAAAGAGAAAGGTGACCCAACTGGATAAAACAGAGATCAACATCATGGGCGAAATAAATCGTATCCCGATACAGATTGTCATAGACCCGCGGATACAACAGGTCATTGATATCCAAATGGCTGACATTCTCGATGCATATGGAATCATCTTGGGAAGGGAGTTCACCAAGGCACTGAATGGATATACCGCCACAGACCTTTCTCATATGTGGCTACCGTGGAAGGGGCTGCCAAATCAGATCCGTATCGACCATGAACCCCGTATGAAATATATGATCACAGAATACAACAATCTCAGCGAGGTGTTGTTCGCCAAGACCGATTTAGGGAAGTACTGCACTTTTGCCTACCAAAATGAGATCAGGCTTCAGGAAGAACATGCAGATGAAGTGTTGCTGGTGTTGTGTAGTCCCTCGGCCGATTCTACATGAATGCTTCGGGACACAGAAGCTTTGGTAGAAGCAGATGATGAGCCAGATAAGGATGATGACTGGGGATTACTCAATGGCTTCCAGGAGTTCATGGAAAAATGCGCAAGGGATCAGCTCAGCCTAGGAGCCCAAGTGAATTTACAGGATCTCTTATTGCCGAACTGGTGCAGGGTTTGCAATGCTGCACACTCCGAGTTTGATTGTTGCCTGTGTCAAGCAGTGGTTGCACATGTTAGAAAAATAGCTGCTCTTCAGGTGGAAATGCCAAAAGAGATGCTAGTAGAACCACCTGTTGATCATTGCATCAAATCAAAAAATTCCCCTAAGCTCACAAGACCAGCCGTCCAGCCGAAAGGGAACGGAAGCTCAATCAGATATGAAGATAAGGAATCCTCTGCGTGTTGGATGCTCCGATTTGATGGATCAAAGTCCAGGCAAGGAGTTGGAGCTAGATTCAAACTCATTAGCCCAACAGGTAAGACATTTCTCCCTACCCACCAATTGCAGTTCTATTGCACCAACAACATGGCGGAATACGAGGCCTTAGTTCTTCGCCTTCTCATGGCATTGAAGAAAAATGTAAAAGTGTTGCAAGTTTTCGGGGATTCCGCACTCGTAGTTAAGTAGGTCAGGAAGTTGTATTCCTGTCATGATCGAAGACTCACAAACTACAGGCATAGGGTCTGGGATCTCTTGGAGGGTTTAGATGCATTCAATATACAATTGATCCCTTGTGCTCAGAATCGCACAGCTGATGCCTTAGCTCAAGCAACCACTACTCTACAACCCCTCTCTTTATCTGGGCTCAAAAAATTCATTATTGAGCTAACGTCCACGCCATCGGTCCTAGATAATGTTACTCACATGCAAGTCTTCAATGATGACAGGCATATCCTTCAATTCATCACAAGTTTCGATGTCTTTGCAACTCAAATAATTGATGAAGCTGATCCATAGGAGGCTGAACTAGACATAGAGGGGGTTATCAACCTCAAAACCAACACAATCCCCAGGGGTATGGTTTAGTTGGAATGCATATTTGACTTGGATTAGATCATAGATCAGGATCAGCAAACGAAAAAGGAGGCCATAAGCAACCAGTGTGATGCACACAACCTTGGGACAGCCGAGGAGATCAAGAATATTTTTATCGGTAAGGTGTGCATGTCAGAGGAAAGAAGAGGAATCACGTATGTGTTGCGAAGGTACCATGATGTGGTGGCATAGAGCTACAAAGATTTGAAAACTTATGACACTTCTGTCATTACACACACTATCCCTCTCGAGACAGAAGTGAGGCCATTCCGCCAGCGGCAACGCCCTATCAATGCCTTGCTAGAACCTATCGTTTATAAGGAAGTACAAAAGTTTCTCTCAGCAAGAATCATTTTTCTAGTCAGGCACTCCACGTGGGTGGCCAACTTGGTCCCGATCAGGAAAAAGAATGGAGAGATTAGATTGTGTGTAGATTTTTGCAATCTGAACCGCGCTTCAAAGAAAGACAACTATCCAGTACCTTCATTGGATGAGGTGTTGCAGATCGTCAACAACTCCCAGATGATGTCTTTCCTCGATGGATACTCTGGGTATAACCAGGTAATGGTACAATATGAGGATCGTCATAAGACAGCGTTTACCACTAAGTGGGGAACGTTCGCATACATGAGAATTCCTTTCGGACTCATCAACATCGGCACCACTTTCCAACGTGCCATGGACATCGCCTTCAAGGACCTAATAAGTAAGTGCATAATCATCTATATGGATGATTTGACCGTATTTTCTAAAAAGCGGGGCGATCAGGTCTCCGACTTATGAAAAGTATTTCAGAGATGCAGAGAGTTCGGGGTTTCCCTCAACCCCAAGAAGTGTATTTTCGGAGTGACTGAAGGCAGGTTGCTCGGGCATATCATCTCAGAAAAGGGAATCTCCATTGATCCTGAGCGCATCGAATCTTTACTCAAAATTCAGCCCCCAGGTAGCAAGAAAGAATTAAAATCTTTCTTTGGAAAGATCAACTTCATCCAGAAATTCATCACAAGTTTCGCGGAGATCGTCAAACCTCTCAATGCCATGCTCAAACAAGACGCCAAAATTGAATGGAAACCTGTCGCCAAACAATCCTTCAAAGAAATCAAATGGGCTATTGCTGAGGCACCTGTGTTAGTTAGCCTGGATTATCTGAAGCCATTTTACATCTACTCATTTTTTTCAGAGCATTCTTGTGCTAGCATGTTGACCCAGAAGGACGATGGGGGAAACGAGCATCCGATCACCTTCATGAGTGCTCCCCTCAACGATGTTGAATTGTGTTATCACAACATTGAAAAGTAGACGTACGCTCTCATCAGAGGAGTGAAGAAATTTTGACACTACATTCTACGCAACAAGGTGTTTGCCATTGTCCCTGACCCATTAGTAAAAACGTTGCTGATGCAGAATGAATTGGGTGAATGAAGGGCTAAGTGGGTCACTGTGCTACAAGAATATGATATGGAGATCCAACTGATGAAACTGGTGAGAGGGTAGGCACTCACCCGCATAATTTCTGAAACAGCAGCAGAAGCTGGACCTGAACTCACTATGCAGCAGTACCAGCTTGAGGATGTCTCCCTCGGAGAGTGGTACCAGAATTTCGTCTACTATCTACTGAGCCATAAGTGCCCGTCGCACTTGCAAGGAGTCCAAAAGCGGGCCCTGATATTGAAAAGTAATGGCTACATGTTACAAGGTTCCATTCTCTACAAGAAGAATCATGAAGGCATTTATTTGAGATGCCTTGGCAAGGAAGAAGCAGATCGGGTCTTGAAAGAGTTTCACAATAAATTTGGCACGGACCATGGTTCGGGTTCTTCTACAGCACATCAGATATTGAGAGCAGGGTATTATTGGCCAACCGTCTTCAAGGATGCCCATTGCCACGTTCGATCCTGTCACACGTGCCAGACCGCTGCCACTAGGGAGAAGAATGTCGTTGTTCCATTGCATCCGGTGTTGGAGGTAAGGCCTTTTGCGCAATGGGGTCTCGACTTCATCGGTCTGGTAAGCCCTCCATCATCTGCAGGACACAGATACATTATTATCGCTACTGATTATTATACTAGATGGATGGAAGCAATAATATGTAAGCAGTGCACAACTGAAGTAGTTACTAATTTCCTAGAAAGTTTCATTTTAAATTGCTTTGGTTGTCTGTATGCTTTGGTATGTGATAATAGACCTGCATTTGCTTCATTAAAATTTTCTAGTTGGGTGTTTAACTATGGAATAGCCCTTCAATTATCGTCCAATTACTACCCTCAAGGCAATGGCCTTGCCGAATCCACGAATAAGAACCTGATTACTATGATCAAGAAGCTGCTAGATAGGAATCCCAAGGACTGGCATACCCAGCTCTGTTTCGCCCTTTGGGCTGATCGCACTCGCCACAAGGATGCCCTCAGTGATTCCCTGTTCCACCTTGTCTATGGCCTAGAGCCTATATTCCCCATCCATCTGAAGATTCCTACTCTTCAGTTCATCAATAATTTTTATGAGGGAGGAGATCTTAGGGAAGCTCGGTTAGCCGAGCTCTTGCATTTAGAAGAAGTCTGAGACCGTGCAATAGAAAATTTTGCCAAACATCAAGGCGTAGTTAAGAGATGGTTCAACCACCGAGCCAAGATCAAGGCCTTTAGAATTGCAGATTTGGTCCTATATTGGGACAAGGCCCATGAAAAGAAAGGGGGACACAACAAATTTGACAAGCTCTGGCTTGGCCCCTTTCAAATAGCTGAGATTTTGGGAGATAATGCCTTCCGCTTAAAGACCCTAACTGGTGAGAACGTCCTGTTGCCGGTCAACGGGCAGCACCTGAAGCATTACTTCCAGGCGTGAGCTTCTTCAAGCTCATCGTTGTAAATAACTTGTACATAGGTAAAGTAGTTGCTTTCTTGCTTGTTGCGTTTTGTTTGCATCGCTTTTGTTTCCTCCCTCCTGGCAGTTTTGTTTCGAAAGTGTTTCCCTGCTCCTTTGCAGTGGCCGTGCTTTCCCGGCAAGCGGTTCACTTTGCTGTCCGTTCTTTGTGTTCTTTGGCTAAACATTCACTCTCGATTATCAGTCTTTGAAAGTTGTCCGTTAATGATTTCCTTGTTTGAACTCTGCTCAGGACTTGACCCTTAGCTGGATCTTCTTACCCACATCTCAGATCTCGCACAAAGCACATCATAATAACTTATGAAGGACCGTACTATGGTTGTTATGACACCCTAGTGAGTGAAAAATCTCAAGTCTGCTCCAGTGACCACTATAGTCTCAAACCCATTGTAGGCTTCAATGCTTACCCGGTCAAACTAAATGGCAAAACAGAAGTGAAATATCAAAGAAAAAAGAGAAAAGGAACTTTGAAAAAAGAAATAAATGACCGTATGGGTGTTCGGATAACTCTACCGGGGCTATGGACGCCCGACCGGCAGTAGAGCAATATCCATGAGATTGTAGCGACAACCCTGTCGGGGCTATGGATGCCTAACTGGCAGCAGGGCAATGTCCAGGTTACTTTTGGTGTTAGGTGATTTATGTAGCTCACTCAGTTGAATTGGTAACCCTGGTTACTATCCTAAAGAAAGGAATGAACTCACTACACACACTTATGAGATGTCCGGTAAGCTGATCCAATTAAGGATCTCGTCCTCCCAGATTCATCTCTGGAAGCCACTCCTGGTCTGTGAAACCAGAGATTCTGGGTCCTGAATGAATATTTATCCATAGAACGCTCAGGAGCTCTCTCCACCGGAGTCGCCATTTGTTGTGCCCTTAGCACACATGCTCCGTTCGGAACGGGGACCCTCTTTTCTTTCGCCTTGTTGGGTTGTTTTTGGGGCTGCCTCATTTTGCGTGCCCCTCCTTTCAATTTTTCAAATGGTCGATGTTGCTCCAAAGTTCCGTCATAAATCGATCATGCCTCCGCTTTTGGTTTTTGCTGCATTTCGGAGCCCTGCAGAATCTCTCTGACATTTTGGCCCTAAACGACCCCGGGCCCTTCCAGGCCCGGGGGTCCGAGATTCCCTCTTCGGGTTTCCCCTATGGAAACGTCCTTCCTGGCAGCGTTCGCCGAGCATCCTTCCAAACCTTGGGGTCCGACCCACCGCCCTCCATTTAGAAACTTGTTAAAAAAAATTGGGCGGCGCCCGTCCCTCCGGGCCCCGAACTCCGAAAGTCCGTCTCCAGGATTCCGTTTTGGTTTCGCCATCCACGGCGACGAACCTCATGCAACGACTCGCCCCCGGGTCCTGCCATGCTCTTCGTCGTCCGCTGTTCGCATGTGTTCCTGTCTGTCGCAGGGTCTTCCGGGCCTGACCTCCCAGAATTCTGTGACGGTCACGCCATCCCTGGCGGCAGATCCTTGGCAGAATCCCGCCCTCTAGGCCCCAAACCACTCCCCGCCACCATCTTTCAAACAACAAGGAATCTTCAAAATGGCGGTCGTCACGTCACGTCTCCCCGGCCTCCAGGCCCCGGTTTTTCCGCCGCCGTCGCCGACTTCAAATTCACCAACTTTTCTCGTGACTATACGAGCATTTAATGTAGGCATTCATGGTGGTTGGGGTATAAAATGCCCAATCCAGCCAAGTCATTTTCACAAACAGGATTGGAGTGAATTGAACAAGCTATCATCTAGAGCCCACCACCTTCAACAACGTCATGATCATCGCTGTCAACATCTTTCCAACCAACGTAGGTGGATCCCGCATCTCCGCACTCCGCGTGTTCGAGGTAGGCCATCGGTTGCCCTCTCGTGCATATTTTTCATGATTTTCAAAGATTTAAATAAATGAACAAATCATGAAGAAGGCATAAAGGGGTAGAATACTAGATTGCGCAGCAAACCCATGTGGCGAAAACTGAGCAAACCACCTAAGATGCCCTCGCCAATTCGGGACAGCTGCTTGCCGCGACCTTTCTTCGCGCAGGGAAAACGTTTGCCCCGGGCCCAATACCTTCCTTCGCTGTCCAATTTCAATAACTTCAAACACCTGCTGACGGTAATCCTCCTCTCTGAGCCCGGTTCGTCGGGTTTCCTTGCTCGAGCTTTCGTTTGCCTTTCGCCGCGCCTGGACTGCCAAACCACCCTGCCTCCCCGGCTACCAGATCCCGATCTCGGCTCCGCCGTAAGCTTGAAACTTAAACATGCGTCCTTTGGTCATCCCGGGCCCAGAACCTCAGAGTTCCATCTCTGGAGTTCCGCCAGAGGTTCGCCTTCTTCAAACGGCGAACATCGCCCGACGTCCCGCCTTCCGGGCTCCCCCGATGCTTCAACTTATTAAACGTCTGGCGATTCAAAATCGATCCATTATTTTTTCCTTCGGGCCTCGGACGACGGGTTTCCCTGCTCAATTTTCCGTTGGTCCCACTACGCAGTCTTTCGGTGAGGTCATCAATGCCTTCCAGTCTCCAGGCCCCGCCTTCCGCTCTGCTGTTTTCTACGTTTTCACATCCGCGTCTAACACGCTTCCCGGGCCCCGGCTCCCGGACTTCCATTCTTGGAATTTTGTCGCTCTCGTGCCGTCGGAAACTTCACCTCGTCCGCCCGGTCCCCGGGCCCCGAGCTTCCATCTGCCGTGGGTTCTTGCCAAAACTCCTCGCGGCCGTCAACGCGCCGGGCCCCGTATCCCTGAACTCCTATCATCTGTCGCCATTGCTAGACGAAAAATGTCGATTGCCATCCCGGCATCCAGGCTCCGCCCCATCGATTTCCGCGCAACAAAAGAACACAAAGGCACACCGCCAGGCTTTGGGTGCTGGACTGCCCCTCCCGGACTTTCGTCGTGTGTTCGCCGTCTCAAACATTGAAAGTCCCTTGCCATCCCGGCGTCCTCGGCCCGAGCCTTCGAAGCAAAATGATGTAATGTCAGCCGCCTTTAGGCCCTCCAGGCCCCTATCCTCAGACTTCCGCTGGTGGATTTCCATCTGCTCTTTGCCGTCCAAAATGCTATCTCCTGGTGGCTCTTCGGCCTGAAACCTCCGAGGCCCCTTAAATCGATCCTAACAAGTCCAAATCTAGAATCTAACCTCGACCCACATGCTAATTTTTGGCCCTCTTCGTCCTAAGCTTCTCGAAACATTAAAATTTGGCCAAGGAGGGTCTCCGGGAGCTTTCCATTGCATTTTCCCTTCCAGAAAACATTCCTACCAGGGATGTCCGGCCCTCCGGGCTAGGATAATCCAAATGCCTTGAAACAAAGATCAATAACGTCTAGAGATAAAATTTATGATATACTTGATTGATTATTTGAAGTAGATGTTGTTTTCAAGATATGGACTAACATGAATGCTTTTGATAATCTATTGCACTGACTTTGCCCTTGCCTGCAGAATATATGGAATCGGGTGCAGGAACATCAGGGGCATCCGCCGAGAAGGAGTAGGGTAAGAAGTCAGGAAGGACCCCTCGGGGAAAGGAAGACAAAGATCAAATGAAGTATCAGTTCTAGGGCGAGCCGCTCCACTCAAAGGTCTCAACGGACTGGAAGGAAATTTCATATACTAATATTGGCCAGGTAGATATAGATGAATTCACTGAAAGGGTCAGGGTCAACCCGACAACAAAGAACGCCAACGACCGCCTACTTCCAAGAATGGATGGCCTATTTTATTGAGCAGATCCTGTGGGGAAATGAGGACATTACAACCAAGGTTTCATTCTACTGGGGAGGGATCATAAGCAACTGCTTCCACGAGCAATTTATCAACGTGAAAAAGAGCTCCAAGTTCTACATGACCTCCTACCTCGTCTACTCCCTCGCAGATCAAAGGCAGTACAACGGGCTATTTGTAGCACCCGATTAGGGGCAAAAGCGAGGACTTAAAGCCTATGACAAATACCCACAACTCCAGTACCGCAATTTCAAGAAAAAATACTGCAGGGTCAATGACGCCTTCATTGGCCATATCATCAGGTTGATCGCTGGAGACTTCGAGAGGAGGGTCTCCCACAGTGCCAGGGCGCTCCTAAAGCAATATGATTTCTTGTTCATCTAGTTCCCAAAGTTTACGTACCTCCGGGCCCAGGGTTTCACTGAAATTCCGAATAGATTGCCTTGCTACCCCAATGACAAGATCATCTTCCTAGAGCTTTCTCGACAGCTCCAACACATCTAGGCAATTTTCAGCAACAAACACATAGCGGGGATCTCCTACCCCATGACCCTTGGCCAGGGCATCTATCGGCTGCAGACATCCCAATGTGCCAGCAACTCTGAGAAGGAGCTGAAGGACTACCATTTCGACTGGTACACCGCTCGCCCACGAATGGACCCACATGGCCACGTCAGGAAAGCACTGGGGCCAGCCTATGCCCATAAATATCACATTAAGGATTTCTGGGCCGATTGCCAAGATGATAAAGAAGTGCGCGCAAGGCACTACATGCACATGACGGTACTGTTGCTAAGAAGGGTGCAACCATTCCCAGTGCTGGACCAAGTCGAGGAAGAAAAGTCCACAATCATGCACCCGAGGTACCTTGCAGTTGCCAACCTGCCAATACCATCAATCGACTAGGATGAACAGGAGGTCGATGACCTAGACACCATCACCCAGCCAATCATAACTCATACCAGGGAGTGGATAGATGGGCAGTTGGCGCATCTAAAGCGATAAGGGGTGGTCCTAACCTATGGAGGGCTCAAAAGCGAGCCGAGTGCCATGGAGGATGTAGCTACCACCACGTCAACTGGCGGGACCTCCAAGTCTCCTCTAGTCATTAGGTCCTAGAAAAGGAAAGAAATAGAGACCGCGTAGTCTCCAGATCCCAAGGAGCGAGCGAAGAAAGAAATGGGAGGCTCATCTCCCAAGAGGCTTAAACAAGCAGTGGGTACGACAGAATTGCAGCCTCCCTTGGCTCTCCCTGCCCCTCCTGTTGCATCGCCTGCCTCCCTGGCTATGGTCACTACATCTCCTCCGGCAGTGGACATTTTTGTCCATCTTGCCCCTTCACCCCCGGCCGGGTCGGTAGTTATCATTGATTCCTCTTCTGGCATGACCACTCCTCCTTCCTCTGCTACCATGTCTCCAATCACATCACTCCCTCTGGCAGCAATAACATTGCCTATTCCTACTACCACTATGCCTGAGGCTCTTACAAGACACATACAAAACCTCTCGCTTGAGCTCTCATAGATCTTAATGGATCCAACTCTCCAGGCAGCACTCGCCCAAGTCCTCGCAACAGCTTAACCTTCACAACTGCCGACAAGGCCACCAGCTATGGAGGCTACAATGCAAATCTCAAAAGAGTTGGAGGAACGAGAACATGAATCCTCGAAGTCTATCGAGGAGGAGGCTAACGAGTATCACGAGCACCCTGAGTACAAGCACCGAACCATCGACAAGGTGGTCTATGAGGAGGAGGAGACGGGCTCTTCCGAGAGTGGAGATGAAGAGGGTGGCTCAGGTACTAAGGAAATCATCCAGACATTCGATGAGGACCTTGAGGAAGAAATGTCACAGCAGCTAAAGGACATTGGGGCGGAGGCAGAGGGGTCACCACATGGTGAGGAGGGGCAGCCACCAGAGGAGCAACAGATAAAGGACTTAGCCGAGGCCGAGACCCATGTTGCCAAGGGCCCTGAGGCCAAGGCTACTGAGGAGAAGAAAGAGGAAGAAGCAACAAAAGAGGAAACTCCAATCCATCAATTATCCACCAAGCTACCTGTCAAGCACCTAGTGTTCGTCCACGACTCTGACGAAGAGGAAGAGGATGATACCAAAGAGAAAGAAGAACCCCAAAAGGAGAAAGAGGCAGAAGTCTTGCCTTTGACTAAGAAGGGCGAGGGTAGCTGTGATTCACCCAAGGATAAGTCTGCTATGCCCGAGTGGTTGGAGAAGTAACTCGAAGAAAGGACCCCTGTGTTGAAGGACCCAAGGGCGAGGTTGGAGGCCATCTTGGCTTGATCTCAGATCACAACGAAGAAGGAGAAGAAGCCCAAGGTCTGATCCAGGATAACAATGGATGTTTCTGGCTCCCGAGCAGCGCAAATTGCAACGCCTACTATTGGCCAGGCAGGGGTGAGTTACAGCATCTCCACCATTGACTTGGGGACCGCAACCAGAGAACAGAAGGTCGAGCACCTTGAGGAGTCGGTGACCACAATGGTACACATGATAAAACAGGATAAAATCTCCATGGACGAGCTCAAGGCGTACGTTGCAGTGTTAACAGACTATATACAACAATGGTCCTTAGTGGACGACTTTCCCAC
The DNA here is from genome assembly GCA_007258455.2 of Sequoia sempervirens. Taxonomy (NCBI): domain Eukaryota; kingdom Viridiplantae; phylum Streptophyta; class Pinopsida; order Cupressales; family Cupressaceae; genus Sequoia; species Sequoia sempervirens. The sequence goes on along the minus strand of VDFB02271195.1, from coordinate 360,019 downwards.
TACATCCACGGCCACACCATAGTTGCTCTCCAAGGAGCAAATAGATAAAATGGAAAGAAAGAAGAACTTGGAGAAAACCACCGAGGATTGGTTCTGACAAGTCACATACGTCAGAAACATGGGAATTAGCAGGGCTGTGCGGACAGCCAACAAGTTCTTAGACCTGATACAATTTCTGGAGAGCACGAAGGGGCTCTGCACCAATTTCCCTGCAACCTACGACTCCACCTTCCCAAGGATCGAAGCTATCCTTCAAATGCCTAAGGCCATGTGGGAGGAGAAGCTAGAGCTTAAAAAAGAAGATCACTGGCTGGTGGATGTGTGGCGCAGAGACTTTAACAACTAGAAGGAGAGATTAGAGAAAATCCTGAGCAGGGTGGATCCAGACATTGAGTGGATCAAGGAAATATGGGCAGAATGCGCCCAATACCTTAAGCTGATGACGGGCTATGATATGCCCACTGTGCAAATGGATCTAGAGAAGATCAAACCATACTTCTAGGAGTAGATGAAGCACGGGACAGCCGGATAAATCACAATGGAGTTCCTGAGTTTTGTTGCCCACGCCTTCGACCAATCAGAGCTGTTCAGAGACCAAGGCTCGAAGTATGATGAAGATTGGAAAAGGTTGGACGAAAATGCTAAGGAATGGAGCTATCAGCCGTTGCGATGTGAGATCCTCGAGATAGACAAGCTCCAAGTAGTCATCCTCAAATACATAGAACACACAGCTTCCGAGGAGCAGGAGGACAGCCCAGCCAAAGATGAAGACCTTCCTGAAGAGTAGCTATAGCAAAGGAAACAACAATTTGCTAAATGACAAAAGAGCTACAATGCCATCAGCTAGAAGACAAAATAGGAAAAGGACAAAACTGTAATTTTTAATTGTGATCTATTTGGGGGTAGGTGAAACCATATTTTGTAATGAATCTTGGCCACACAATGAGAATGAATCTTGGCCATGCATTCAACTTTTTGAAAACTATAAATAGGGCACTCCTCTCATTTGCAAAGGGAGAGTTGAGTTGTTGTAAAGGCATGCTGCAGAAATTTATAAGAAAAAACATTAACTTGGTGTATTTTCTTGGTTTCTCCCATGTTGCTTGATTTAGTCTCCCATATTAGATGTTTCACTTAGATTTTATTGTTGTTTAGTTAACTGTCTTATTTCCTTGGATAGATCTTAGGAATGTTGTTGGGTGATCATGCAAATTTCTTGCCATGTTGATGATTTCTTGGTCCATACTTTTTGCTGTTTGCTGATGGTAGATAGCTGTGCAAAGTTAGTCTGGACTCGATTTTAAAGCTGCTCCAAACATTTATCTTTGATTCATGCATGTATGTGGTGGATGAAGGATGAAACATCTGTAGCCCTTAGAAGATAGCACAATTTCCATGATACTGTGAAATCCCTGGTTAAGTGGGACATTGTTTTAAGAAATTGTCCATTGCAGGAACTCCATTGTCACTATTCATAGCTAGCTTCAGACTTAGGAAATTTTCCTCCCCTTTGCCCTTTTACCTTTTTTTTAGTAACTGACCTATGCTAAGGTTCATTGCACATTGTAAAGCCAAATCCAACAACTAAATGGAGTCCAAGATTGTTGTTTCAGCCTACAGCCAGTGCATAACAACTTCCCATCCTAAGAACTCCATTTCAAGATCCAACTTCCATGCTTTGTGTCCTTGCTTTGTATTTTCTGTTAGACCGCCTTGTGATTCCAGCAAATCACATCAAACTATTGAGGTATCTAAGCACTGTCATGACCTGACATCCGAGAGACCTTGGGATAGTGTTCTGCAATTCGATTGTGGGAGATTGTCTTTCAAGAGAGGTAGTGCACCTATGCACTACCTGTGTTGAGAAGTGCATAAAAAAACCATCAACAAACCTGTGAACGAAAAAAACCCATAATTTTTTTTTCCTATTCGACATATGGTTTGAATTCTACAGTTGCGTGAAGTTAGGCCTCATGGATACTGAGTCTTCTCCCCTAACTATTTCCATGGAACTAGCTTTATACACTATCCTTCCTTTGATAAATCTTACATATTGCACCTTACCTTGTAGATAAGGTCAACAGGCTCTACAATTTATATCAATATCTAATTTATATTTTCTCACAGTCATTAAACAAATCCTACCTACTCAAGAACATTCTTTTACGAGACTTTTTTTGAAATTTTCCCAAACAACTTGCTCTTTTATTCTAGAATATGATTTAATTAAGATTTCCTTTTTTTGATGGGAATTGTGCTAAAAGAAAAAATAAAATTTCATTATCGCAATCCAGTACAAGGTGATCCCACAATAGTGGTTTACAATTTTTGGCCAAACTGGACATTGAATTTTTATTTTTAACTACATCTTCACATTCGAGCACCTATAGCGGCTAAACCGTGAGGAATTTGAAGATGATGCAAACTAGAGTCTCATCACATTTTTTCTGTAGATTCTAAAAATATTTTTTTCAAAATTTTTGGAATCAGATTGCACTTCTTTTTTCATCTCCCACAAAAACTAGTTTTTTTCAGAAAACAACATTTTTAAAAAGTGACGCACACTGTATAACACATAACTTTTTTTTCCATGAAGGATAAAATTCTAATTCTTTCGAATTTAGATTTGAAACTCCAATATCTAGTGCTTCCACTTGGTTAGATAGTTTTTTATTGAATATTTTTTCTTTAATCAAGTTTCGAAGTCAAACCAATGACAATTCAGACATAGTGCGACCGTATAATGTGTAACTTGTTTTGTATATATCAAAATTCAATTATTATTTTTTGTTGGATCAAGGACTTCAATATCTGGTGCACTAATATTTTTCAAATTTTTTTTTGATAATCTACTATTTTCCACATGTGCAGAACAAAGACCTTAATTTTTGATGAAAAACCTATGTTTAATAAAACTAAAAAAACAAATACATAATAAAACCAAAACATATTAAAATTATATTCGTTGGATAGCTTGTTTCGAGGACTACTTGATTCCAATTGGGTTTGTGAAGATTCCCCCATTTTCATCCTCAACCCAAGCTTCAAAGCGTAAAAAAGTAGGTTTTTTGTGTGAACAAAGTCAAAATTTAGGTTAAAGGGAGTTTCACTAGAACCAGGGGGTTCTAGCGAATCATGGTTCATTCGAACCCTCGTTCATTCAAACCCCCTTCAATATGCATTTTTCCTTTACTTTTTTGGGTGGGAAATGCGGGCCCTGTAATTAATGGGTTCGCTAGAACCCTAGTTTGGTCGAACCCCTTTATGGTTCGGTCGAACTTGTTGGTTCATTCGAACCCCTAAAACCAATTTTTTTGCCATGGGGTCATTTTTTCTCAGTTTTCCTTCCTCCATCCAATTGTAAACCACTATTGTGGCTTCACCCTACAAGATTACCCACCAGATTTAAAACCATAGCCAAACTTCAATAAATATCCATCTTATCATTCACTAAATCCCAATAAACCAAAATTTCAATTAAATTATAGGTAAGATGAGAATTTTGTGCAGGAAAATGACCTGAATCTCTGGAAGAATCCCATTGCCGAATACAGTTCTGAGGATAGACATGGAGTTAAATGCATTCAATACCCGCACTAGTTTTGAAACTTTGAGCGAGTAGTCCCTTTGTGGGTGAGGGGGATGGTGGGAATACACTACCCAATATGAATTATGAACAAATTATCAGCCTTATTTTGATAGAAGACAAAATTTTGGGTCATAAGTGATGTTCTTGATAAAGGAAAAAATGGGTTTTATAGGGACCCGAAACCACAAAGGACAAAAAAGTCAAATGAATTAAAAAGGCTGCAAAAAAAGAAAAACCCTGAAAAAATAGTAGCCAACCAAATAAATCCAGAAAGGACCACCAAAGAGCCAACCGAGGCACAGACCAAAAAACCAGCAGCAACTAATCCAAAGTCTTCAAAACTTTCTCAGTCTCGGCCTCCAGATCCTGCATATCCTGGACTCCCTTCTTGAATGTTTGAATCATCTATGGTGTGGGGGGTGCCTTCCTTTTCAGATTAGCCATGGTTCTCTTTGAAATCCCTATGTCCTCTTCTTAGTTTTTATCTTTAACCTCTTCCAAATCAACAACCAAGGACCCATTTTGATCTTTATCTAGTTTTTCAGTCATTGCATTGATAATGATAGCATTATGTCTTGCCATTCTATTATTTTGTTCAGTAATTATCTTCACAACATTTTTTATTTTTTCATAGTCAATTTCTATCCTTTTGTCCTTACCCACATTGTCCTGGATCTCCTTACTAGCAGTGTTCTCATTATGCTCTTCATCCTTCTTGCATAACGCAGAAACCTTAGCTTCCACTTCTTCCAATTTACTCTGGAGGGCCCAAAAAATCAGCAGTAGGTTCCCTATCAAGATTGAGGCAATTTTTAGTAGGGTCATAGGCTCTAGGGGACCCAGTTCTATCATCTCTGTCCATCGACGAGACAAAAGAGGAGGAATTGTTATTTTCATTGGGTTCCTCAGAATCAGGAGAATCTTTAGAGTACGAAACAAGGTTTTTAACAGGGAAATTCTTTCCGGCACCTTTGGCTTTGGGGGTAGAACTTCCAGGCTCATAAGCAAGGTAAACTTTAATAGGCTGGGGTTTACGGGCTTGGATTTTCTTGCCAGTTAGGAGAATGGGAGGGTCTAGGATCGTCCAGGACCGTCCTTACTAGACTCAAATTAGATTTATTCCCCGAACAACTAGGTTCATCATCAGAAGCCGAAGAGGCATCCAAGTTAGCAAGGGCTGGTATTTTTTGGAAATGCTCAAAATTAATCTTATAAGACTAGTATACATGTAATATAGGATATCTTTTAGGGTTTTTCTTATGGTCTTCTAGACTCTTTCTTAAGGAACAGAGTAAGTAGTAGGGGAGAGAAACCCTAAACTTATAGCGAAAATGATTGAGCAAGGAAAAATGATAGTCGTAGACCCTAGTGAAACATCCATCTAGGGTGATATACTCCATAATGATGCAAATAACTTTTCTCCAAAGAGCTTTAATGGAGTCGGCCTCGAAGTAACTATTGGAAACTTTCACAAGTTTCAATATTTCCTTGTCTTTCATTGGAAATCTAACCACTGCTTCATCAGAGAATTTCATGTCCCAAAAAATTTATGTCCTTCAGTGGTCATACCAGTCACTTCAGCGATGAGATATTCGTCAAGCTTAACTTTCCTGCCAAAAAGGGTTATTTCACCATTGTTCCAATTCTTCTCAAAAAGCTATGTAGCTTCCTAATTAGACCCATGGAGTTTCTCCAGAAAAAGGAGTAAACCCCCACTTTTAACTTTGTTCTACACTTTAGTGTTTCTTGTGTGCATCTCGAAGCTTTCTGGATCAACTCTTTTTCTTTCTCCTCCCATTTTAGCAAGCACAGTAATGTAGACAGAGATGAAATCTTGGTGCAAAATGGTCCCACCAAGCCTGTGAGCCCACAAAGCATGCCGAGAAAACTTACAAGACAAGCTAATTAGCTCGGCCCCATGCAATCTAATGATAGTGATGTACTTTCCCCATTCTATCATCATGATTGAGGTGACAAACATCTTTCCCATGTGACGCATCATAGTTCAATAAGGCTCGGACATCAACACCTAGATCACTGGTATTCAGCCATGTGCAATATCCTTTACTTTTAACCCCTTCATTCACAAAAAATTCCACCATAGCATTGGCTTCTCTATAGGCATGGGATATCTTTATATTATCAAACTTAGCTAAGGTCGAAATAGCATCATTAATCCAAGACTTTATGGTCCACGAGGGGGGGGGACATACCTAGAAGACATTCAATAATATTTTTTGAATCCCCTTCAAGCCGAAGGTTTTTAAAATTCAGACTATAAGCCAAATTTATTACATGAAAAGCACTGACAGCCTCAGCCAAATTATTGGTTTGTGAGCCAAGGGGGGTAGTAATCACACCTAGAAAATTGCCAAAAGAATCCCTTATAACTCCGCCACATCCCGCCACACCAAGATTTCCTTTAGCCACTCCATCAAAGTTGGCTTTGATCCAACCATTAGGAAAAAAATTCCAGCAGACACCCTCCTTGTCGTTCTTAGCATGTTTAGGAGCATAGGAAATATCATAACTAATTTTTCATTCCTTAGCAATCATTAGATCATAGGAATAACAAGCCACTTTCTCGAGATTACAATCCTTTTGGGGGATTGCATTGAAGTTTTCTTTCATTAATCTGATTATTTTTTCAAACACTATGACCTCCGAAGATTCCTTATCCCTGTAAATTCTATTGTTTCGCTCTTTCCAAAGACCCCAAGCAACATGAGGGAAGGAAGAATCCCACAGCTTCCATAGTGGTGGGTTGTGAGTAGGGGCTTTCCATTGGATGAAAAAGTCTTCAATTGACGAGGGGAACACCCAAGAAAATTGCCAGTAAAAGAGAAGTTTTTCCCAAATTGAGGCAACAAACGGACAATGAAGAAACAAATGACAAACTGACTTTTCCTCCATTTTGTAGAGATAACATCTATTGGGTATTTTAAAACCTCGCTTGTAGATATTATCAACCGTGAGCACTTTGTTTTGAAGAAGGATCCAGAAGAAGATGTTAACTTTAGGTAAAAGTGTTTGATCCAAGAATTCGACCAGAAAGGGGGGGGGCCTAGGCAAAAGATAGCCTGGCAAAAGTCGATGAAATAGAGTAGTTACTCGAGGGTTCATCTTTCCAAACAAGACAGTCTTTCGTCTGATCATGGCAAAGTCTAACAGCCAGCAGGGAGCATTGAATAGGAGCAAGAACCTGACTAACAAGACACAGATCCACCTATTTTCCATTCTTCCAATAATATTTAATATATGAACCAAAGAGAGCTTTACAAATCTCAGCCCACCCATGAAAAGGTTCACTTTTGGCAAGGGGCTCCTCGAACAACCATCTATCGTCCTAGAATCTTGTTTGGTTTCCACTCCTGACTTGCCAACACACTCCTATTTCAACCACTTTTCTACTAGCAATCAAGTTATTCCAACAGGTTGAACCTTTGGGTTGAAGATGGGATTCCATCATGATTGTAAGAGATCTGTTATTCTCCAAATACTTGCTTATTAGAATTTCAGTCCATTCCCCTGAGGATGAAAATAGTCTCCAAATTTGTTTAGCAAGAAGAGTCTTGTTAACCATTATGATTTTTATAAGACCTAAACCACCGGCCTTTTTAGGTCTGCACACCAAATCCCACCCTATTAAAGGCAACCTTTTTCTTTCTTCAACACCCAACCAAAGAAATATTTTTTGAATCTTTTCAATAGCATCCACAAACTTGGCAAGGATTTTAAAAAGGCTTAAGGCATAAATTGGAAGATTCTGAAGAGTAGCTTTGAGGAGCTGTAATTTATCGGCTTGAATTAGAAGAGCTCATTTTCATCTAGCAAGCGTCTTGCTAAACCTCTCAACAAACGAAATCCAAAAGGACTCCGAGGGTTTAAGGCTTAAAGGTAAACCTAGATAGGTGGCAGGTAAAGACTCCACCCTGCAACCTAGGATTCTAGAAATTTTATTCTTTCTGTGTTCAGGAGTATTAAAGAAGAAGATAGAGCTTTTTTGTTTATTAATCAGCTGGCCAGACGCCCTCCCATACGCATCCAATAGATTTTTCAAAGTCTTTCCCTCTGAAATAGTAGATCTGCCCAAGAGCATGGTATCATCAATGAACTGTTGATGAGAACAAATCAAATTTCTAGAAGACGGTTTAAGACCAATGAGGGATCTTTGATCTATCAGTCTTTTCAAATTTCTTCCAAGACTTGCAGCCATAATAGTAAATAAAATAGGAGAAATAGGATCTCCCTATCTTAGTCCTCTAGAGCTTTGAAAGAAAATCGAGGGAGATCCATTAACCATGACAAAGATAGAATTCGTAGACACAAGTTGTTCCACCAACTGAAGAACCCTATTACTGAACCCAAACACCTTTAAAATTTTAAACAAGAATTTCTAGTCAACTCTATCATAGGCTTTCGATATATCAAGCTTTAAGAGGAAGCCTTCATTCTTTGACTCCACCAGGGAATGGATATTCTCATGCATTGTGACTATTGAATCAAGGATATGTCTGCCAAGGACAAATCCATCCTGTTGAGGTGAAATCAGAGTAGGCAATAGTATTAGAAATCAAGAAGTCATAACCTTTGAGATGATTTTGTAGATAGAGTTACAGAGGCTAATGGGTCTGAAAGCATTGAAGTCCACCACTCTAGGCATCTTGGGAATAAGGACAAGAAAAGTAGCATTTAACTCTTTTAGGAGACTTCTAGACCCAAAAAATTCTTTAACATTCACCACATCCTCTCCAACAATCTCCCAAAACCATTGAAAGAAGAACATAGGAAACCCATCAAGCCCCAGAGCTTTACTCCCTTCAAAGGAAAAGATAGCCTTCCTAACTTCCTCACTAGGGGGAATAGCATCCAGCTTAGAATTATCTTTTGGATTAATCACATTAGGTATAGCCTCTATCAAATGATCCGGGTCATTTTGGCTAGTTTCCTCATTCTCAGAAAGAAGATTTTTGAAGAAAATAACATCTTTCCTTCTAATATCCTCCTCCTCCTCAAACCGGTTGCCATTAGCTTCAATAAGAGAGATTTTGTTAACTGCCCTATGTTTTGAGGCCGACAAGTGAAAGAACTTAGTATTTTTGTCACCAGCGGATAACCATAAAGCTCTAGATCTTTGTCTCTAGAACTCCTCTTCTTTAGAAATGATGCCATGCATCTTAATAAGGAGCTCGTTCTATTTTTCCTTAATATCATTCAAGTGTCCTTCCTTTTGTATTTTATTTTGGATCTCCCCCAGCTCCATTTGAAGATCAGATTTAATCCTAAAAATGTTACCAAAAGACTCTTTTTTCCATTTTTTAAAATTGAATTTAACTTCCCTAAGTTTTTTGGCAACTCTAAACATAGTTGTCCCAAAGATATGAATGTTCCACCATTTCCTAATTTCCTCTTTAAAAGAGGATGGCAAAGCCACATTTTTTCAAATATGAAGGGGATGTTTTTCTTTATCTTTAAAGGATCCACAACAAAACATATGGGAAAGTGGTTGGATCCAATCCTTGAAAGGGCTTTAAGAGAACAATAATAGTTTAAGAACCATTGGTTAGAAATTAAAGTTCTATCTAATCTAACCTGGATCAAATCCATACCATTTCTACGATTTGACCAGGTATAGGAAGCGCCCTACAAATCCAGATCAATCAACGCCTGATTATTGATAAAGTTCTAAAGATCCTCCTTACTTTCTGCATCGATCTAGGATCCTCCAATTTTTTCTTCATTCAGTAAGGGAGTATTAAAGTCTCCCATGACAACCCAAGAATCACTATTCAAAATCCTTTGGAAAGCGACCAGATCCAACTAGAAAGATTTTCTGGTACCTTTTCCATTGGGAGCATAGATATTTGATTGAATACAACTGAAATTGTCCCTAATGTGGGTGAATCTAGTAGCAATGTGGTTCGAGCCTTCCAAAATAAGATCCCCTTTGATAATGTGACCATTCCAGAAAGTGGCAATACCTCTTGAAGCACCATTTGAGTTATTGCCAAGTATACTACAGTACTGAAACAATTTTATCTTTTCCACTTTTTCCTTTGACATTTTAGTTTCCTAAATAAGGAGAATATCTGGCTTATGATCTCTAACAAAATTGCACAGAACATCCTGCTTATGGGGATTATTAAGTCCCCTTATATTCCATGACATGATCTTCATGATTTTCCAAGGGAGTGGAGAAACTCTAGGATGGTTTTCTAAAAGCCATCCGCAATATCCTGAAAACTGTTATGCTCTCTTGTCCATTTAGTAGATCTTTTTCTACGAGAGTTCTTTGTTGCTCCACAGTCTGCCTTGGCTCTTGACCTAGTAGAGATACCACTTGGAGTATTCATTTGTTTATCTTTATTCTTCTTTTTCTTGGATAAAACCTCCTCTCTATCAGTATCTTCTTGACTTTCCATCTCTTTACTAGATTCCCACTCCTTATCGAATAGAAGTCTTTTCTCCCAGGGTAATGTGTCCATGAGGCCATTCAAATGATAGGTTGAGTAATCACTAGAAATTTTAGTAGCTTGGCCCTAATTATCATAGGAGTCCTTTACCAATTCTGAGGAATTAGGAACCGTTAAGGGATCTACACCCAAAGGATAATAACCTTCAAAGGAAGGGAGCAGAAGAGGAATATCAAGTTCCAAGGATAAACCCTAGATAGGTATGTCCTCCAAGCCTAGATTCCCATCAATATTATCAGCAGGGATCGCCTCTAGAAGTAAAGGACCTACATCCTAACTCTGCTTTTCTTCACCAACTACCTACCCCACACTTGCTCCTTTTTCCTTAGTTATCAAGGTGTCCTCAAATTCCTTATGCTGGGGTTCCTGAAGAACCACACACTTAGTCCCTATTTCACAACCAGCCTCTTTTAAGATACCATGAACATTAGACTCTTTATTCTCTAAGCATTCCCCTTCTGATTTCATTCTCCATAAAGATTTAGAAGTTCCAACTTGCTTCTCCTTTTCTTTGATGGCATTTAAAGGACATTTCTTAGCCTAGTGCCCATATTTTCTACATTTGAAGCAAGCAAAAGGAATAGTTTCAAACTCAATAGCTTGTGACCAGGAGCGCAACTTCGAAAGAATCTCAACTGATGAAGGAAGGTCAACATTCTAAGAGACCCCCACACATATTCTTGCAAATACTAACCTCTTTCTAGCAGCTATCATAGAGTCAATAGAAAGAATCTCTCCAAAAGAGTTCGTAATGCCATAAAAGACATCTTCGTTCCAATACTCCAGGGGGAGACCCGGGAGTCTAACCCACACTAGGAAATTCTCAAAGATAGAATCCGATAAGTTCATATTTGAAGACCATTTCTTAAGAGCTAGGGAGGATTTCCCTATTACCCATGGACCGCCACTTCTTACAGCCAAGATATCCTCCCTATAGTTGAATTCAAGAGAAAAAAAGCCCTTTGGGAGCGCCACCACTGAAAATTTTCCATAATTTCTCCATTTATTTTTGACAAACTCCCTAACCACTTCAATATTTGTTCTAGGACCCATAAATTTACCCACCAAGGTTCTTTTCATTAAATAAATGTTATATGATCAATTAACAGATCAGGCACAGAGATTGCAAACTTACCTTTCTCAGGGACAGATATTTTACACTAGAGTGAAATTTCACTTTCAATTTGCTTTAACCCCAAATAGAGAAGCCCAAGGTTTATGATTGCCTCCATTTTCACCCGGCCCGATCCCACCATGCTTTTTAGATTTTCCACTTTTTACCATCGAGGAACCCGCATAGATTTAGTAAGCCCAGATATCCCCTTTTGTCAGGAGTCCACCAAAATTTTTGTTTCTGGAATCCGCCTCTTCGAATCATCCTCACCCTTCTTCAAGGAAACAAGCACCAATCCCACTGCGATTTCTCATAACCCGGCTCCACCTCCATCTCCAATGCCCAGATTTTTCAAAATCCTTCTTTTTCAGCTAAATTGCTCAGACATTTTGTTACTTAGGTAGCATATATATATTCATTGTTAACTACTATAATAATAGAATTTATAGATCTATAATATTTTATTTTGAATTGACAACACAACAAAGTATAGGATATAAAGTCAATGGCTCTATAAACATCATTTCCTACCATAGCCATTTTCCATGTTTTCCTCTCATTATCATTACCTTTTAGGTGGTAATTGATCTAAGAGTTCATAATAGTGTTTGATTGTGTCGTTTGGGCTTTATTACATGCCTTGCCTTGGTCCTATGAATTCAATGTTCTACATTTTATTATTTCAAACTTGTGTGATTTTCCTAACTACTCGAGCTTAATTCTCTATCAATCCAATGGGCCTCATTGTGGTTGACTCCCCATCCTAAGAAGTAGTATTTCTCTATACCTAGGCCTTGGTACCCTATATGTTTTTCATTATCCTACACTTTATATGTCTTATACCAAAAATAATAAAACAATTTAAATTTGATAACATGTTTTATATAATATTTTTAATAAACATAATATTCTATTATCTAACATTTGAAGATGATTAAATAATTTTAATTTTAATTTTGGTTGGTCATTTAGACTTCTAAATCCAAATAATTTTATAAGTATCTTAATGCACTTCACTATTTTTGATGAAAGAAGATAATCATACAAAAAAAAATTGAAAATTTGAAAATTTTCATTTCATTTAATTGTTTGAAAGTCCATACATGTAGATGACTCAACTAAAATTAGTTTTTTCCTCCATTTATAGCTCATTAAGAAGTATTCTAAAAATAATGGAGCCACTTGATTTAGTGGTATAGTTTATGAGTCATATATAAATAAAGGTGTAGTATATGTAAATATGAAAACGAACACAGAAATAGAATAAAAATAGATAAGACAAAGAACAAACACAATATTTACGTAGTTCACCACAACTGGCTACATCCATGGGAAAGCAGGGAATAATCTCTATTAACAGTTATCAATTATCCAATACATGATGTGCACACATATTTATACAAAGCTCTTCGAATACGAAGAGATAGGAGAATACAAACGGTCATGTGACCATTGGGCTTCACATCCAAACAATCTCCCCCATGAAGTCCAACTGGCACAACCATGCATTGTCATCCCTACAATTCCATCTTGTCTTCAGATCGCAACCAGGCTGGAGGTTTTCAACTTCGCCAAATATTGTTCACAGACACTCTGAATCAATCTTCTCCAAATTCTGTCTAATTCAGTAAAAACTAATAGTCGAACACCTTCTCTTACTATTTTTAGAGGTGCAAACTCACTCATAAATCCACACTCTTTTGTCTCAACCCTGTCAATACGATGGTATTCTAGTTCAAAAAACATTTGTGTGGCTGGCATCAAATCTTCGTCTGCAATGGCAACAAGTATTTCATAAGCTTTAATCCAAGGAGACTTTGAGCCAAAGGACCCATGGGATTAACAATTCCACGGTCCTTGTTACTCTCCTGGAGCAAAGCCAGCTTTACTTTGACCACCCTGTTACTTTCCTCCTCAAACAAGCACCATTCGCGAGCCCAGCTTTCCATGTCCAGGAGTTCTAGACCTTTTTTCTTCGCAAGATCATTCCAAAGGCTTAATTAGCCAATGGGCTATTATAGGTGGGAAATCCCACCGGATTCGTCTGCTGTCGGATGCCGGATTGTAGTTTTCCGCTGCCGGATTGTGGGTATTCGTACTCCTTGGAACAGAAGGCCGAACTTTTGACCGTTCCGCCAAGTCTGGAGGCGTGGCAAATCTGGCAAGATGTTCTTTTTTACAGGAAATGGAAGGACAGGAAGGTCTGAACCAGGGCAAATATGCGTCGCACTCGTCCTCTGCGGTTAATTTGCAGAATTTGTGGAGCCATTTGCAAATCTACATTGGCCTCTTGGAGATTCGAATTGCAGGTCTTAAAATCAGAAATTTATTGATAAAAAGATTGGAGGTCGACATGATGCATTTTAGGAAGGACGAACTGCTAAATAGGAATTCGTTTTCAGAAATGATGACTCAGAAATAAACTCGTGGTCGCTGCAGGGGACTTCGATTTCCGTTATGAACTGAAGCGCTCCATCTTGGAAGCTAAGGCGATAATATTAAGAGGTCTTGGGAGAAGTTTGAGGTAGTATTTAATTTATTCTGAAGGTTTTCATCTCAGAACTGGGCGGCTGTTTGGCAGGGACGATTTCATCATCAAAAGTCTCCATTTTGAATGCTATAGTTACTAGCACATCTTAGTTATATCAGCAACTTCTCCAGGTTTTCCTATCATAGTATTTGTATGGATACATTGCATTGTCATAGTTTAGAAGGAATTATTTTAGGCATGGCTGTAGCTGCATATTTCATGGTTGTTAACTTGTAAGCCAAGAGTCTTGGCCTTTTATTTGCAATCAGTATATTTCCTTTGAAGTATCATCTAGGAGCATTGGTGTAACCATCTTTGTATTCAGATTGGAAGATATTTGTTGAATAGAGGCATCATTGTTGGTTGCATACAAATTATATGACGAAATGTTTCAATGTTGTAGCTGCTCATTTAAATAGTTTAGGACATTTATTTTGCATCAGAAAATTAAAAAATACAGTGCATATCATTACTACTTCATTGTTAAGCATATTAGCATTCACTTTCTAAGCATTTCAACATCTTAGCATCAATCATAAAAACAAACAAGCAAACTGAATCTCAAATCAGCAACTACATAAATTGTCAGCCAAATGTTTCACAAATTTCCTAAAGCAGAATTTGAAGAGTTTTGGGTTAAATTTAGCAAGGATCTTTACAGTGGTACCAGGGCAAATATGCGTCGCACTCGTCCTCACGGTGGGGGAAGAGGAAGGGAGATAGTGCTTGGTTGAGGTTAGGAGCATCCAAGTGAGCCACGGGGCTATATCGACTATAAACCCTAGAAAGTCGTAGCCATCTCAGGGTACAAAATACAAAGAGACAGAGCGCCGCTCTTCTCAGGAAAGCAAAGGTATTTGAGCAGATTTCTCAGTAGCTTTCTCTGTGCTTCCTTCCTTTCCATGGATGGAACTTGGTCAGTTGTATGACAGTCTATTTATAGCTATGAGTTTTGGAAGGGAAAGATTAAGAGTATTTTTGTGTGCCGCCCAATTGGAAGGATTGGACAATGAATGGTGATGATAATGGGTATTGACGTTTGCAATTGAAACAAACGGTTACTTGCCTTTCCCCCGGTGCATTCAACCATTTATGAAGCTCTCATTTTTGAACAGGCAGAAGGATGCTGGAAAAGGTTGAGGAGTTGGGTTTTATGCCTGCCAGCTGTGCTTGGTTGAAGGTTTCTAAAGCCTGCAAAACGTCCACAAGAAAGTAAATAATTTATGCTGCAGAAACCTCCAAAATTCGAACAGTCGTTGCTAATGGCTCTACACTTTCATTTCAACTTGGACGTAATGCTCTTGCTTGAATATCTTTCAAATTCTCTGTAAACTTTGGTGGAAATTTTGAAACTAGAAGAACCTGACTATTTTAGCATTTTGAGATTTAAATTATTATTAAGCCTCCATGTTTTTGGAACTAGGTTGAATGAATTAAGTTAAAAAGGATCATTGATATTCTTTATGGTTGTTATTTTGTTACCCTTGGATATGTTCTTCTACATGGGGTTTTAAATTTGGTTAGACTGGAGGCAATGATGGTCATCGTAAGGAGGGTGCACTTAGAAAAAATAATTAATGCAAGAGACAAGTTGAAGTAAATGTGAATGGGCTCGAGTGCAATAAGGTCACCAGGCCATGGCATTCCAATTGCACGAGCAGTCTAAATAGCAGGTTGTGGAAAAAGAGAGGCATCTAGGCAAATTTAAAAAAACCCCACGACACTGTATCTAATCATTAAACTTCTGTTTCTGAAAAAAAGGAGTGGAAGGCCAGAAGGAAAAGGGGTAGGGGGGAATGGATGGCATTGCAAGGGCAATAGGAGAGAACGGCATGAGGGAGAGGGAGAGAGAAAGAGAGAACACATAAATATTTGCAGCCATGAATGAAGAGACGTA